>JAVJIF010016489.1:0-92220 GCA_038442645.1 Agave tequilana
AAAGAGTCATTTTCTTTTAAAATGGAATCATATTTATTTTTTAATTTCTTATTATCCTTTTTGAGCGAATAATATTTTTCAAGAAGTTGTTGATAAAAAGATGCAAGCTCATCATAAGACATGTTAATATCTTCTTCTAGTTCGGATTTAGAGTTTACCTCAAAGGCGTTATCCCTTGGACCATGTAGCATAAGTTGAAAGCATCACTTCCATCATCCGAGTCACTCCCCGCATAATATTGCTTTTGTTCGCCAAGGAGACTATAGTGTTCCATACTACAAAGCCGAATCAAAGTTAGAAATCCTACATAAATAATCATCATTTATGGTTGACTTTAAGGCATGGATGGCTTTTGCATTAGCCTCTAGATGTTTGCCATTTAAACAATATGAATCTTTAATAGTGGCAAAATAACATAAATACCTAGGGCTTTGAGTTACATTGACATCTTAACCTTCCAAGTTTGGATGTTAAGAATATCAAAGATGGGAGGTGACATGAAATCCATATGTGTATAATATTATAATTAGCTAAACATGAGGATCTTTAACTCTAGGTTGTTAGACCCAAATCAAGAGCACCATGCTCTGATACCAATTGAAATCACCTAGAGGGGGGTGAATAGGTGATTAGCTAATCTAATGATGAATAATGCGAAATTAAAACTATTTTGTAAACTAAAATTATTATGTTAAACACACCAAGTATAACACAAGAGTGTAGCCGAATTCCCGGTGAAGGGCTCTAGACTATCTCCTCAAAATTCCTCTAGATAAGAGTTGAGGTGCCGCTTTGGCTCCCTTGGTAGAATACAAGTGTGACCAAACAATCCCAAGCATATATCAATTAGGCACAAGATATATCAAGCATATAAAGATAAAGGCAATGTAAGCATGCAAGATATAAATACAAGTGAGAGATAGAGAGAGCAATCGCAAACATGGGAGATTTTTTTTGAGGTTCGAGCACCCTTGCTCTACGTCTCCGCCTTCAACACTATGAAGGATTTCCACTAGAATCGATCCTACCGATCACTCGGTGCCGTAATACCTACAATGAATTTACACTAGAACTTCTTAGACTCACTATTCCCTCTCTTGTTGCACAAGAACAACACACACGCAAGCACATTAGCTTGCCGAGGCCACACCTCTACACTGAGCTCCCACAAGAACTCGAAACAAAACGAACCCGCAAGTTTGTCTCCTCAAATACAATGATGAACACTTTGGTGATCTCAACACTTTCATCACCTCAAATACTCTCACAAGAAAGATTCCTAAGGATTGATATAGCAATGGATAGATTAAGTATGTGTGAGAAAAACTTGGATAGAATTTGTGGTGAAAAACTCAAAAAATCTCTTTCACAAAACACTCTTAAAAAACTCTCCTTTTGATATGAAAGTCTTAGCTCTAAAACAAGTGGAGATAAACACTTAGAAAGAAAGGAAAAACTAGCTTGAAAACAAACCTCAAATCTTGTTGAAAACAGCCCAAAACAGCCCCAATTTATAGGCCCCAAAAATATAGCAGTTGGGTCTAACTCAGCAGGATCCCTGCTGTCGGTCGACCGCCGGTCAACCACCAACGGTCAGATTTCCACCGTTGTACCACCGTTCGACCGCCGCCTGGATACTGAGAGCAGAAGCTCTCTGCTGGTCGATTGCCTGGTTGACCGGGGCCAGATCTAGAGAGCCGAGCTCTCTGGCGGTCGACCGGGTCGGTCGACTGGCCCACCAGCCAAAGTGGATGTGCACGCTTGTGCACATCGGTCGACCAGACAGGTCGACTGACTTCTGTCTCAATCGACCGCCCGGTCAACCGGAAGAAGGCCAGGTCATAAATTTTTAGGGATTAAAACATGGTCTTTTCACCTTCAATAAAATCCCATAAATTCTCATAAATTCTACAAAAATAAGTTCATTAATATACTTTGAATTACAAACATGTTTGATTAAAAATTAAAACATATTACCCACATTTTGAACTATTTTTGTGATAAGAAAATTTTAGCTTAAATAAAAATCTGTATTTTTCAAAAACGATTTTTTCAAAACTTCTCCAAATGCAAAATAAGATATTTTAAACCCTATTGAAGCTTAGTGTGTATGTATAATCAATCACTAATCCACTATATATGATGAAATATCTATATTTTTGACAATAAGCTTTAAAATAAGTTTTGATAAAACACATGAATATTTTGAAGCTTAGAAACCAAATTGGTATTTTTTAAAACAAAAACTCTTTTATGAAACACATATAAATCTTGTTGTGTGTATATGAACTTGAGCAATCCACCAACTAATCTATCCTTTACATTTTATCTAAAAATAAAATCTTGACACTTACAAACCCAACGCAAGTCTTCTAAAAAATCTTCTCTAGAAAATCTTCTGCTCCTTCTTGATTTGGTCCAAATCTTGATCCAATGAGCTAGACTCCTCTCTGAGTGCTTGATGCGCGAGCTCTTGAAGCAACACGTGCTAGCTCCAAACTTGACTTTAAATCTTTTATTGAAGCTAAACACCTACTAAGATCTGATCAAATATCTGAGACTAATTAAATACAAGATCATTAGTACTATAACTACATGAGTTAATCATCAGCAAAACTAGAGCGATGGGCCTTCAGTCCAACACATAGGTTTTTCGTCACTGTCACTTTTTTGAACAAGTTTGTGAAGAGAGGATCTAAGACCTTACTAGTGACGTCCTCTTTCCCATGACCTTTAAATGCGTCGTGCTCATTGTGATCAGGAGGATCCAAAATTTACTAGTGCATCATGTCTAATGTCTTGATGTGTATCGAGAACCGCGCGGATCTTTCTCGCCCTTAGACAAATGTTCTGACTTCCTGAGTGTTCGCCAATCGAACAAGCTGGCCATTCTAAATATCCTCCAATGGATGCGGCAAAGACACTAGAACCAGCACAATCATTATGGCCAGGACCTGCAAGAAAAAAACCCAAGGGTTAAAATTCTGCAAAGACAGAAACCGGAAGCCAGAAGCACAAATGCGGGGCTGAAGTCATGAACTCTAGAAGCAAATCTCGCAGACGCAGGATAAAAAATATGGATCCAAATGCTGTCCGCTATTAGGCTCGCGTCTGATAATCGAGACGCAAGACATATATCAAAGACGCAGACGCGGAGCTTACCACATTCACGTCCAGAGATCTCAAAAGAACATACTTGAAATTTTCTAAGTCATGAACTCCAAAGTCTCGTGTACAAAACTCGTGTTTTAAACTCAAATGCAGAGTTCATCACACTCGCATTTGAAGAACTTGAGACTTAAAAGTCAACAAGCTCGTGTTTCATCAATTAACATGAAAGTCGTGTTCGCAGAGCATGGACGCATGGATCTCAAGAAAGAGGTTTCAGGAAGAGGTCAACAGATAAGGTCTCTTCATGGCCGGTGATGACCGAGCTTCAAGGAACCGAGCCTAATCATGACAAAGGCCATTTCTTACCTATAGAAAAGTTCTCTGGAAGCTGGACTTCATCCGTCAGGCAAGGCCATGAAAGCACTTAAAGCGATGCTTTTTAATATTGAAATCACTTAACAGTGATAATCTTCGAAGAAGATCGTGAGAAAACATAGAAGCTTTGGTTCTTTTTGTTCTCCAGAGAACATCCCTTGAAGAAGGCCCTTGAAGGAGAACAATCAAGATGGAGTTCTTCAAAGCACATGCCCGTGAAGGAAAGCATCAAGGTGAATGACTGTTAGAGGCTCATGGCCTATTTATAGGCTCGCTAATGGCCATTAATTAATGGCATAAAAATCAAAGCCATTCTTAAAGGTCAATTAATAGCCTTAATTCGCTACGTGAATATCAAATCTAGTCTGGGTGAGACACATGGATTTTTGCTCAGGGAAATCCCAACGACACGCATTCCCAAATGTCAACGCCGACTTTGCATTGAAAGATCCAGTGAGATCTCCGCGTCTCTAAAAATTGCATGCGACGCGTCAAGGGCCGCGTTTTGAAGTCCGCATCCCTTCATAAGTATAAAGGATGTGTTCTCTTGATGAATGGAGGACTGTTCTTAAGTCTGCATCCCTTCCATCAAATTGAGAAGCGCAAGGCTGCGTCTCTCAACGAATCAGAGCCGTGTCCTCTCAACGAATCAGTGTCGCATCCTCTCAACAATTCAGAGCCACATTTCTCTCAACAGATCAGAGCCGCGTCCTCTCACAATTCAGAGTCGCGTTTCTCTCACATATCAAGTCGCAATTCAAAGCCGTGTTTCTCTCAACAAATCAGAACCGCGTCTTAAAAAAATCATAGTCGTGTCTCCCCTACAAGTCAGGGCTGCGTCTCACTCACAACTCAGTGTTGCCTAAGTTTTCTCTCTATAACTCATAGTCGCGTCTCAGCAAATGACTAAGAATTGTTCTCTATAATAGTAAAGGGTTGCGTCTGTGAGGGGTGCGTTCTCCCACACAATAAAGAGCCTGTCTGATTCTCAAATGCAAAGACAGAATAAAGATGAGACAAAATATGATAACTTTTATTATTTATATCAAAATAGTAAAAGTGATACAAACACTCTCTTATTTGACGAGTGTAGTGTTACAAAAAAAGGGGAGATACAAAATTAGGAGGGCTAATCCTGCTTAGCCAAAGAATAGATCCGGTCGAGGAGCTGCATCTCGCACTACTACCATCTCAACTTCTGCCCAAGCTTGAACCCACAATTCTTCCTTTGATAAGAATCTCTTCGTAACTAGCTGTGCTTGAAGAGGCTCCAACTTGAAAGAATGGGCAGTAAGATCTTCTTGGACTACCTTCTTGGAAGCTTTCAGTTCTTCCAGCCTTTTCTAGTAGCAGCAAGATTCTGTTCATTAACTTGAATCAAGGCTTGCGCCTTGGAATAGCTGCCCGCGCAGTGGTAATGACTTGCTCTGCATCTTGGTGACGACCTCGGATTTCCTAGAATCATCAACCAATCTTTGGTGGCTGGCTTGGAAGTTGTGGAGATGACGGGCTGATCGGGACGAAACCAACACTTAAAAAAGTGTATTTTATGAAATCAATGTAAAAGCTTGTGTGTGCTAATGTTCCCTCGATACTTCCGTTATAACATTAGTTCAACGGGTCAAATCCACGGGACGGGAGGTGATAGAAGCATTAACAGTTCTTATTCACATTGGTTGTTAACAGTTCTTCTTTGTTAAAAGAATGAAAAAGAAAATAAAAGAAAAAATACAGAAGTGATAGGTGGAGAAGGCGATGAAACGGTGATGTGAAAATAAAATAGAAGTGGTTTTTAAAATAAAAAGAAGATGAAGCAAGGGTGAACTAAGAAGGCGGTGAAACAACAATGGGAAAATGAAAAAGAGTTTTGAAATTGATTTTCAGAATAAGATAAAAAAAACTCATGGCTACTAACTATTAATTGCTCTACTAACCATGCTAACCTCTTAGTGATAGTTACCTCACATGGATCCTCGGCCATCACTAATCCTTGACTTCAAGAGACGATACAGAGCATGGCTCATAAGATTGTTCTTCTACATTCAAACAACATATCCATACCACACAACAAGTTGCAGGCTACTATTAATTCATCAAATCGGTTAGAGGTGAGCATGAACATGAAATAAAGAAGACATTGCAAGTTAGCAAGTTAGTGGGTTAGTGTGTTAGAATGTTAGAATGTTAGAATCTATCATCATGAGCCATCAATGGCTCTTGCAAGAGCAAGACCTTGTAGAGGCTATTAGATTCATGCGGATTATCAAGTAAGTAGTTAGATGATTAGTGGGTAGTAGTTAGATTGCTATGAGGAGAAAGATTAGCCAAACATCATGTAAAAGATGGAAGATTACAATGAAGAGAAAGGAGACACCTTTACATAGATTGTTACCATCTATTACATCAATCTCTCACTTTCCCTCTCTGAATCTCTCTGCCCTAATACATGATCAAAAGAGAAATTAAAATACAAAAGAAAGAAGAAGAACACCTACACTACCCTACACTAAAAGATAGAAAACCTAGCCTAATTCTAAATCTGCTTGCGTTTCAAGCCTCTGCAGGGTTTTATAGGCAAAAGAGGTTTCTAGAAGACGAGACGAGCCCACGCATCGAAAATCGATGCGTGGACCCACCACATTGCCCAGGGACCTGGTCCCTGGTTTTGGTGCGGGAGTTCGTGGTGCTTCGAAGACCTTCCAGATATGCTCAAATTCAGGTATTTTCATCTGAATATTCGTCTGACGTGCGCAAGGATCTAGGTTCAATGTATCTTCTAGAAGATCCCTTACTTGACCTCCAAGAAATACGAATTTAATTATCCAAAAATGGGTTTAATTAAGCTCTTATTATCCTTTTGGCCTCCTTATCTTAATTATCTGCAAGAGAGACCAAAACACGGTTTAGACCGACATTTTATTCATAAATCAGTGAAAATATGTATAATAATGCAGAACTGTATACTAATCACACCTCCATACTTATCTTTTACTCGTCCCGAGCAAAACAAGAAAAGAAAAAATTATACTACAAATGTTATTCACCACTTTCGCAGGTGACATGATTGCACTGAGCGTGTGCAACAAGCTGTTAAACCTCTAGGTTTCCTCTAGAGGAGGAGTTTTGTCTACTGTGGGTTTTCAGTAGATTGCACCCACAAAATCCATAAAGAAAGAAGACAAATGTTAGTATTTTGAAAACACTTTTTGAAAAAGAAACAAGTTTATGAAATATTTTTGCAAAAATATAAGCGATCTAAGGTCATAAGTCCCCAAAAGTTATACTTCCTTAAACTTAGTCTATATGCAAGATCTTGTCTTCAATTAAGGTAAGAATTCAAAATTGGATTGAATATTTTATCCTTCATAAAAGCTAGATATATGCACTTTGTGATAGTGAAAATTTCTGGGATTTCAACTTTAACCATCAAGCCATATATATATATATATATATATATATATATATATATATATTATATTATATATATATATATATATATATATATTATATATTTCTTTTTTTTCTTCCCTTAGTTTTCTTAGGCTTTCTAGTTTACCCAGGTAGTGAGCCTTTAACCGATGACTCCCAGACCGAACGGTCTTAGGGCACCAGATGAGAAAACATCCCTCAGGTTTAAGGACTTGAGTAAATAAGGCCACAAAACTAAGAGGGATTATTTGTTTCTTATTACTACCTTTAGGCGTGAATAATCATACTTCTTGAGGCATAGTTATCCAGCTTAATAAGTGATTTTTTTTCTCCTATATATATATTATATTTTCTTTTTATTTATTTTTGCTTTATGGCATTTTAGGTCTTTGTTTCATCCCAAAAAATGTATAAGTGTGAAGTGCATACTCTCTAAGTCAAAAAACAAGATTTATCTCTCCAATTTTCTTACTTAACCTATAATTTTAAACAAGATCCATTATTTCGACTAGGTTTAAGATGTCATAATTAAGGTTTCCTTAATTTCTAAGATCATCTTAATTTTCTTAAAATAGATCAAACTTTGTCTTTTATTTCAAAATTTTTTTAAGGAAAGGAAAAATCTTATACAACAGGGAAGATTTCTAAAAGTATCCTAAAAAAAGTGAAAAGAAAGAAAATCTAAAAACTCTACGTTAGTAAACCCTCCCCCAAACTTATCTCATGCATTATCCTCAATGCATCGTGAATGTATGTACGCATGAAACAAAAAGAGAGGGAAGAAAAAATCACCTCAAGGTGGTGGTTCCGGTGGCGGTCTGATTGGTCCACGAAATGTGGCCCAATCCAATTTGCGTGGAGTTCTGAGGAACCCACCAGAGACTTCTATAATACAACCCAGTAAAATGATGTATACATGAATGATTTTTATTAAGACTTTTACCCCATCTATTTTCAATTTTCAAAATAATTTTTGAGTTAATTTTATCAACACTTTTATCCCAAAATGGAGTATGAAAAGATGGAATAATTGATTTGGGCTCAGGAAGTACATGAACTAATATCGACTTAGGATTTGACTTAAGTCAAGTAAAGGCTCAGAAGTCTAAATTGGTTAGAAATCCGTCCAATCAAGAAATTAAAATTCTATTCCACATTTATTTCCCCACAACAGAATGTGACTTTCTAGGATTGGTGATTCAAGTTCAAGAATGACAGATATGGGAATCAAAATTGACTCTAAAATGTTGCTCAAGTTGGGTAACAAAACATGAGTCAATATTGATTCAAGAATTTGAACTGAATCACAAATTTAAGGATCAAAGTCACATTCTTGTCTAAATTCAATTTCTTTGAAAGAAAAACTTGCCAATTTGTTAATGGGACATTCAAAGTATGAAAAATGGTCAAGCTTAATTTGTTGTTCATAAAAGATTGGTGATTCAATTTCATGATGGATTGGCACAAGATCTAATGTTGACTCGGGAAAAAGCCTGAAATCAGGTAAAAATACCTCAGTCATTATGGAATCAGGCTATGAAATTGAATTACCCAAGTTGAGGTTCAGGGTCATATTTATGCTCAAGTTCAATCTCAGGAAAAGGATAACTTCAATGGGATTTTCAACATTTAAAGTTTGGTCAAGTTCAGATGGGTGTGTTGAAATTGAATCTTGGTTTCAAATGACAAGCGTCCTGGGTCAGATCAATAGAGTTAGTGATATATGAATTGGTTAAAAGTTAAGAAGATAGAGTTTTCTCATTCCTATAAATGCTAACCAGTTGACTCAATTGTTTTTTCCAACCTGTTGGTTGACTGGGCAGAAGATTTTTGAATTATAGTGCAGACTCCTGCAAGTTTTCTATACTCTTTTCTAGATGTGATGTTTCTTCAAATGGATGCTCTAGAATGGGAGTGTAGGAATCTTCATTTTCAAAACAATAAGAGTCCTGGGTCAAATCGATAGAATTAGAGATATCTGAATTGGTCAAAGGTTGAGAGAGAGAGTTTCTTCATTCTTATAAATGTTGACTATTGACTCAATTTGTATTTCCAACCTATCGATAGACTGAGAAGAAGATTTTTAAAATTATAGCGCGAACTCTTACAAAATTTCTATACTCTTTTCTAGATGTGATTTTTCTTCAAGTGAATGGTCTAGAAAGGGAGCATAAGAATCTTGGAAAAATAGTGAAGATTGTGAGTCCAACATATTTTGAGATTGAAGCTCAGACTCACAAAAGCACTCCATACTCGTTTTCAGGGTAGGTAGTTGGTCATGTTGAATAGGTGAAACTGAGGATGAATCATGAAATGTTGTGGAATTGGTGAATTGAGCTTCTTTTGTTGGGACTCAAGCATGGCTTGTATGGCTTCTATACTTTTTTCGAACTTAGATTTTTCTTCAATGGGAGTCCAGAAAAAGGAATATAGGAAGCAAAATTGGGGAATGGAGATTGTGAAAATTATGAAAATTATGGATAAGGTAGTAAAAATTGGACTCGAGGAAGGTGAATTCCCATTGACTCTGTGATGAGTTGAAATTATTTTTGAAATTATAGTCATAAGATTAGGGGTATGGGCTGCATTGATTCGGATAAATCCAATCCAGTGTATTTGGTTGGTTCATATTGTAAAAGGCCGGGTTGGAATTATTTAAATCAAATAGAGTTGGTGTGAAATATGATTCACATTAGGATTGAAAAAAATTGTTATTGTTGAATTCCATTTCACAAACAATCACAAGCGAGAAAGAAAAGCAACAACAAACAAAAAAAAAGAAAATCAAAACCAAGCCTATACTAGGATTGACCTAGACCTAGACGACTCCTAACTGGTCGATTACCCGGGGGAGGTTGTTGTATGAATCCGACCACAAGCTAATCGGCCAGGTAGGGGCAAAATACGGTGGGAGGTATCCGTGCGTAAGCAATGGGCCTTAATTACGCCAAACCGCGATATCTTCGAGGCGTTAACTCTTAATCTCCAACCATAGACACCGATTTCACAAGAGTAAGATTCAAAACAAGTTCCACCCTCGGTCAATCTCTTAATGAGTCTGAGATGTCCCTAGGGGCCAACGTCTATCAATTTTTATTAAGGCTTTAATTGTGTGAGTGGGGAGGTGGTTTTTGGGCTAAGGAAGAGTATTGAAATCCCCACCTTATCTTGTATTGGGTTATGCCCTTAAGTCCAATTCATGCAAATGTGCAATATAGATAAGAATATAACAGAAAGCAAGTAAATCACTCACGTTTTTGTCATATGCTATATGCAATGCCATATGTACACCTCAATCCAAATCACAATAACAGAACAAATACAGCATATTGAAATTGAATTGACACGTGCCTAAATGCAAATGTCTAAGCTGTTTTAAATTGTCAAAAATATCGTATTCTAGTTCTTTAATTATTGCAGTGTGTAGGCAATCAAAGTAAGAAAGTAGCAGTACAAATCAACTAGCTATTACAATATGCACATCCCAGCAAATAAGAAAAAATTCAGCACAAAACTGCCGCGGAACCGCGGCTATAGTCGCATTTGCGCGGCCTTTCTTTGGAAGCTGGGTCCCTGCTTTCAAGAGCAGGGAGTTACAATGCTAATGGGTGTTCTTGCAATATTAAGTTCCTGTAAACTTTGACTTGCACACCAAAATAGAGAAGAAAATGTTAAAAAAAAACGTAAGATCAAACAATTCCCGTCCCAGCAACGGCGCCAAAAATTTGATCGTGGCAAAACCAGCACTCAAAAAGTGTGTTCTATGAAATCAATGTAAAAGCTTGCGTGTGCTAATGTTCCCTCGATATTTCCGTTATAGCATCAGCTCAACTGTTTAAATCCACCGGGACAGGAGGCGATAGAAGTATTAACATTTCTTATTCACGTCAGTTATTAACAGTTCTTCTTTGTTAAAGAATGAAAAAAAAAAAGAAAATAAAAAAAAATCCAGAAGTGATAGGTGAAGAAGGCGATGAAAACGGTGATGTGAAAATAAAATAGAAGTGATTTTGAAAACAAAAAAAGATGAAGCAAAGGTGAACTAAGAAGGTGGTAAAAACAACCACTGAAAAATGATAAAGAGTTTTGAAATTGATTTTTAGAATAAGATAAAGAAAAACTCATGGCTACTAAGTACTAATTGTTCCACTAAGTATGCTAACCTCTTAGTAATAGTTGCCTCACATGGATCCTTGGTCATCACTAATCCTTGGCTTCAAGAGACAATACAGAGTATGGCTCATAAGATGTTCTTATACATTCAAACAACACATCCACACCACACAATAAGTTACTGCTACTATTAATTCATCAAACTGGTTAGAAGTGAGCATGAAATAAAGAAGACATTGCAAGTTAGCAAGTTAGTGATTTAGATGTTAGAATGTTAGAATCCATCATCATGAGCCATCAACGGCTCTTACAAGAGCAAGGCCTTGTAGAGGCTACTAGATTCATGTGGATTATCAATAAGTGGTTAGATGGTTAGTGTTAGTAGTTAGATTGCCATGAGAAGAAAAGATTAGACAAATATCATATAAAAGATGGAGAAGATTACAATGGAGAAGAAAGGAGAACCTTTATATAGATTATCACCATCTATTATATCAATCTCTCTTTCCCTCTCTGAAATCTCTCTGCCCTAATACATGATCTAAAAGAAATGAAAATATAAAAGAAAAGAAGAAGAACACCTACACTACCCTACACTAAAAGATAGAAAAGCTAGCCTAATTCTAAATCTGCTTGCGTTTCAGGCTCTGCAGGGGTTTTTATAGGCAAAAGAGTTTCTAGAAGATGAGACAAGTTCACGCGTCGAAATCAACGTGTGGGCCACCACATTGCAGCGAAAACGCGACTTTTGCCTCATTTTCGCGCAATACCAGGGACCTAGGTCCATGGTTTTGGTGTTGAGTTCGCAGTGCTTCGGGGACCTTCCAGATATGCTCAGATTCAGGTATTTTCATCCGGATATTCGTCTTATGTGCGCAAGGGTCTAGGTTCAATGTATCTTCTTAAAGATCCCTTACTGGCCTCTAAGAAATGTGAATTTAATTACCCAAAATTGGTTTAATTAAGTTCTTATTACCCTTTTGCCCTCCTTGTCTTAATTATCTGCAAGAGAGACCAAAACACGATTTAGACCGACATTTTATTCATAAATCAGTAGGAAAATGTGATATAATAATGTAGAACTATAGACTAATCATGGGCATCCTCACCATCTACTCTTCCTTCTCTTTCCTTTCGTGTCCTTGAGCGTTGAGGAGCTTATTCAGCATCGACCGAGTCTCGTCCACTGGACTAGCCTTTCCAGGGTCCTTAGTTCCTTCAGGCATATCCCCAACTGTTCAACCAGTGTCATATACGCCCTAGCTTGCTCTGAGCTTCTAGTATGATGAATGTTCTTAATCTGATTTTTAAGAAGCAACTAGGAAAACTAGAAGGAACTTCTCCCGAGAGGACCAGTTCGATACAGGACCTCAAGGAGGTGAAGAATTGTTATACCATCTGATGCACCAATTCTTCCATGATATCCATGGCTGGAGATAGCTCTGCTAGTGCGCTCCTGGATCCCCTTTCTACGGTAGTGCGTATAATATTCACATGGCAGGAGCCAACTCACTATGTACAGAGACAAAGCTAGCAGAAGGTTCTGTCGACACTAAGATTGTGGCCGACACCTCTGGGACCGTTATTGTGGTAGCCTTCGAAGCAACAGGGACAGCGACAAACTCCACAATACTTAATTCACCGGCCAAAGTATGAAATGCACTATCCTCTGCGCTAGTGCATGCCATGGGATTCTCCACTTGAGCCAGCCCAGTACTCTCTGCAATCATAACATCAATGTTAGTAATAACAATGAAACGGAAGTATATGGCACATCTTTGTTCTCTTACCAAGTTGAGGATCCAAAGACGGTAAGTCCTTTCACAGGCCGCTATGGGATGAGGGTTTTCTCGGTCACGGTGGTTATACCCTCACGAATCATCCAGTAGCATGAGCCTTAAGGCCCTCCGGCTGGGCTAGCTTTTGGATCATCTCCTCAATATGAGAGGAAGTCGTAGCCTCACTACTAGTAGCCACTCCTATAGAAGGATTCAAATGAAGTGTTGAAACATCTTCCCAACTTGATGGGAAAATAGTTGAGGAGGATAGAAGAAGTACCCTCAGCGGTAGTGACCTCTCCTGACAGCGGAACCATCACAGGGGCATACGCCTGCATCTCTTCCTCTGAAATATGTGAAAACTTACTGGCATTAGGAAGAGTGGGTTCATCGCTGAAGTCAACTTCTTCGCCCAAATAATAGCCGTGCTCTTCAAACGACGAAGATGACACTCTAACCCAAGAAGTCTCAGTGATTGGGGATTTACCACTAAGAACCCCCGGTGGTAGGGCTGGGCTCCACAATCCGGGAAGTAGGCATCAGAACGCTGGTAGTACCCAGTTGTTGTGCCTCCTCCCACTTTCCTGAGCTGAGAAGTTGCAGGTCGTTCAGCCTCTTTGCCCACAGGGGTTTAGCCTGCAGGCTCTCCCTCTGCCAAGATTGCAGGACCCCTGTTGCGTAAACCTTAGGGATGAAGATCCAGGACTGCCTCCTCCTCTTCGTCTTCCTCCTCTTGCTCCTCAGTACCAGGAGGAATTACTTCACGCATCTGGGCTGAAACTTCAACCTCAGATCCTTTTCTGACCTTCTTCGGGCTAGGCTCATCTTGGGAAGCAGATGCTCGAGGACGTTTGGGCATGGCATGTCGAGTCCTCCAGACAGGGTATTCCTCTGCTGCTCGTGCTCCAGAGTCTGACACCGAAGCTGCTCCTATCCTGTTGCCTCTCTCCTGGCCTCTCTCTCTGCTTTCTTTTTAGCCTCGTGATACTCGGTGATCCCTCGCATCCGATACCCTTGGACCCAACCTTGGCCTTGTACGTGGATTTGATGCCCTTGATGCACGAGGTGTTTATTCGAAATCCAGGCATATTATTCGCCATGAAGTACCACATATGAAAACCAAACTGGCATAAGAGTTGGGCGTCTTGTGAGAGATGGTAAAGACAGCTCTAGTCCCTTCTACCACGCTGTAATACCATGCCTGGGCACCTTCGAATAGATTCCCACTGAAGCGAGGGCTTGGATTGGGGTTGCCGACATACAGTTGGTCGTAACCTAACTGTCGAGCGAACCGACAAGGCATAAAGGCTCCACTGGGTAGGAGTTCCCTTGCCGAAACACCAAGTACCCGGGTCGGATGTTTATCAGCCACTAGAAGACGCTGAAAGATAACCGAGTGAAGCCATCCAGGCTAACGAGGTCTGCAAACTTGTCCCCGTAAGACGCGTTATGAATCTCGGAGAAGCACCTGTCCAATTGGTAGTTGCCCCCGGTCAGAATCATCTTTCAAATGTAGAATATATAGTATTACAGCCTGCTCGAATTCTTCAATTGCTGCATGAAAGGCGTAAAACCTTCGGAGGCAAACACCATCGTCATCAGCGATGGACAATGCATGACGTACCAGGCCATTAGGTGCGTATATGAAAGCTCGATCCTGGACTGGGAGTCTTAACCAGGGGATGACCATTGGAATCCGTAACTGGGTGTCCCTCTGCATCCATGATTGCATCCACCTAATAGAAGCTCTTCGTTAGCACGTGCAACCCACTCTGGATCCCAGCCACCATTGCGAGAAGGAGGGCAATGGACTTCCCGTGAGCAAGCAGGATAGCTGGATACACCACATCAGCGATGATCACCTCATGTGGTAGCATCAGCACTATACATCGCTTCAGCCACAGCATGAGGAAACCCACCAATAGAGCCCGGTGAGACATCAGGACTTTGGCTTGATAGTGGAAGCTCTCAAAAATCGTGTATGATTTGAAGGTATCCTCATTAGACTCGGTGGTGTAGGAGCAGATGAAGGCACTGATTCTTTCAAAAATTTCTTCATTAGTGCTGAGAGCTAGCTGGACCATCGGGTTAGCTTTATTCACCCCAGGGAAATAGATAATTGGCCTATGACATCTGCTTGATTCCCGCACTCCTCATCTGGTCATCTGTCCGCAAATGTGAAAGTGGCATAGCACCTTGAAATACACGTAAGGGGGTGAATAGGTGTACTAGCTAATCTAAGAAAAATGATACGAAATTTTAAAACTCAATTGCAATACACTATATGTTACTAAGAGTGAGCCCGAATTCCCTTGAAGGGCTCTTTAACAACTCTACGAGATTCCTCTAGATTAAGAGTTGAGGTGCTATATGAAGCTCTCTTGGTTCAACACATGTGTAGGCACACACAACCTATATCTAGCATACGAATATGTTCAATATAAAGCAATGCAAAATATAAGAGATATAAAGTAGAGAGGTAGAGGATCAAATGCAAACAACAAGATATGTTTCGAGATTCGAGCCACTGTTCAATGTTCCCGCCTTCACACAGAAGGATTTCCACTATGTCCACACAGGACCTTCCACTAAGGGACCTCCACTGAGGAATTACAACTCTACACTTGGAGTACACTACTCCACTCTCAAACACAACCACCTCTATACAAGAGGGATAGGCACAAAGCCAAAGCAAAGAAAAGATCACAATCTTGGTGATCCAAAGATCACAAACAACACTTGGTGATCACAATAGACCACAAACAATTTTTCTCACAAAAATAAGATCTTATAGATAGAATTAGAGATGATAGCTCAAGTGTGAGAAAAACAAAGTGTTTGAAAAAGAAAATAACAAATAAAAACACTTAGAAAAAATACTAAATAGATTTGTAAAGAAAGCTCAAAACCAATTTCCCAAAGACTCCTTTTTCTTTGATTTTTTTCCAACACTTTCAAAACAAATAAAATATAAAAAATTTAGACTCAAAAACTTTTTTAAACTTGCAGCAAACCATGAAAAAGATGAGAAGAATAGCTCTCAAAAATCTTTATGAATAGGTTTTCAGAAATATATCCGTTGGGGTCCAGAAAAGGTTACCTACCGGTCGACTATCCAACGGTCATTTTTCTGGCCGTTGAGCCACCGGTCGATGGCCCGATCGACCGCCCCAGGCAAACTTGGCTGACAGTTGGCCGCCCAGTCGACCGAGCCTAAAGGCTCTTTGCCTTGTCGATCGACCGACACTACCCGAGAGTTGGGTAGTTACAGTTGGTCAACTGCACAGTCGACCGGCTTATAGGCGAGGCCCTTGCGCATGTTCTTGTGCACATCGATCGACCGACCTCTGGTTCGGTTGATCGCCCGATCGACCGGCAACAGGCTCAGGCTAGGATTAAGGATTTGAAACTTGGTCTTTTTAACACCTATAAAATCCCATAAAATCTTATAAATTCCATAAAAATAAGTTCTTATAAATATTTGAAGAATAGATATTTGTGACAAAAATCCAACACATATTACAAACTAATTGAACAAATTTTGTGATATAGAAATTAAGCTTTAAACACAAATCGACATTTTTCAAAATACAAACTTTGAAAAGGAAATCCGATTTTCTCAAACTTGTATAAATACAAAAATAAGATATTTAAACTCTTTTGAAGCATAGAGTGTATGGATAGAATCCAATACACATATAAAAGATATATCTATATTTTTGACAAAATTCAAAATAAAATTTGTTAATTACAAAACTCTAAACACATGAAATAGAATTATCAAAATAAGTTTTAAAAATATATGAAGTATAGATGTATATAGATGAAATCCGATATACGTTAAACCATGTAAACTTATTTTGATTCTATCTATTCATGAAAACCATATATATGTGTTCTTGAAATCCAAAACTGGTTAAACTGAAACCAAACATATTGAACTTGTACGTGTGCGTGTATATGAACTTGAGCATATCAACACTAGTCTATCTTACACAAGATCTAAACATAAACGAAACAAACCGAAGTCTTCTTGTAGATCTCCTTCTCCAAGCTGACTCGATCCAAACACGATCCAAAGAGCTTGACTCCATCCGAGTGCTAGATGCGATCTTAACGTGCGAGCTCTTAAATCTACATGAGTTATCTCCAAAACTCCTTCGTTGAAGCTAAATACCTACTAAGATCTTGATTAATAACTGAAACTATATAAACACAAGATTATTAGTAAACAACTTTTATAAGTTAGTCATCATCAAAACTAAGGTGAAAGGCCTCTAGGCTAACAATCTCTCCGTTTTTAATGATGATAAAACTTATGAGGTTAAGAATAGGCTTCATAGAAGCTCCCCCTTAAAATATGCATAATCAATAAACATATAAAGATGTGCAATGAAGCTCAAGACACCAATAAAACAAGATGTGTGCGCGCGCGCGCGCGCAACACATAGTAAAACATGCATATATAAACCTAAATCCTTCTCCCCATTTTTGTCACTCATCAACAAAGGGGTGAAGACAAACAATCCAATAAACATATTTTAAAACAAAATTTTGATACCAATGAACACAATCAATTGAAAGAACAAATTGAAAGAAATAATTTTTTATTGAATTGATACCAAAAAGGGCATGATATCAATTGAAAGTAAACCCCAAATTTTTGGGTAAACACTACACTCATTTTGCAATAAGAATACCAAATTAAAATTATTGATACTAATATTGACAATATTAGCATATACCAGAATAAAGTATTTTTTTTATCATAAGGAGTGGGAGTAAGATACCAATTGAAAAGTAAAACCAATTGAAAGATAAAATAAGAATTTTTCTCGCCCTTTATGAAATACGAATAAAATTTATACATAAGCTTGTATAAGAACTAATTAAAAAAATAATTGACATTAAAGAGTAAATCAAGCTTAGAAAGAAATAATTTGTGCAAAAAAAAAATGTATGGTATGTATGTTTAAAGCACAAGTAACATCTATATGTATGTATCAGAGTAATATTATTTTACTTTAGATCTGATCCATACATATATAGAAGACATAAGTATACAAAATGAATTTGGATACCAATTGAAATCAAATTTTTGTTGACAAAACAAATGTTGATACACTTGTAGATAAAAAAAATTTAAGATACCAATAGTAGATTTTGATTTCAATTGAATGTGAAATTTATACCAATTATAAGTACCAATTGAAATGTAGCATGAAATATATTTTGATACTAAAAAAATATAAATAACAATTGTAAATTAATGCAAAAGCTTGTAAAGATACTAAATAATATTTGAAATTAAGTCAAGCTTAGCATAACAATTTGTAATTTAAAGTATGTAAAGACATTGCAAAACAAGCACAATTAAGATCATATATATGTATGTACGAAAAAGAAAATACCAATTGAAATTTGAAGCATACATATATAGAATACAAATATGAGTATACAAACATATGAAATATCATGAAGATCATGTGTATAAATCATAACTACCACCCTATTCATGCACAAGTTTAA
Organism: Agave tequilana; assembly: GCA_038442645.1. Classification (NCBI taxonomy): domain Eukaryota; kingdom Viridiplantae; phylum Streptophyta; class Magnoliopsida; order Asparagales; family Asparagaceae; genus Agave; species Agave tequilana. The sequence goes on from JAVJIF010016489.1 coordinate 18,336, forward strand.
AAGATATTCAATAAGGGTATACAAGGCATGATCGCCCATCTAACCACACTTAGATGGTAGGGTTTTCAAAAATAATGATTTGAAAATGTTTTAACATACTTGAAAACTCTACCAATTGAAAAATAAGGACTAGTTTTAAAGATAATTTTGAAAAATAGTACGAAATCCTTCAAAACAGAAATAAAACATGAATATATTCATGAGAATATGAAAATCATACAATAATTGACACTCAAGTTTATAAAGCACAAGTGATTATCATGAATCCAATATCATGAGTAAACAAGATGATATAGAGTGCAAAATCATATAATAAGCATAATCATAGAGATAGGTAATGAAGCTCATATGAAATTCCTTTATAAACGTGAACATCATAAAAATTCAATTTACATCAGAATAAAACAAACTTCAAGGCATATGTATATTTTGTCTAAACTAGAGTATACATACATATACCAAATATAAATGAGTCCATAACAGAATATTACATGAAAAGTAAGTGACTCTAGGATAGACATGTATTTCTAAAGTTTTAGACAAAATTGATATATACATAAAGATAAACACATTTTTATGAAAACATCTACAAAAATAGGGAATACATGTTATGATGAAGAATCATCAAAAAAAGGTTATACAAGTGCATCTAATGGGTACAAGTGAGCAATAAAGCACAAACACATAATAAGCAAATGTGGCTCACTAGTTGTACGAGTATAAATACTAGTTTTAACGAAAACTATATCTAAATAAGTAATCAAAAACATGAAGTGAAAAATCATAAATAAACATGATCATTAGGATAAATGCACGTGTTTTAGAGTTAGGATATACACAATAGCTAAACTATAGTGAGAATACAAAAATAATAGTCCATATGAACATAGGTGTATTTCAAATACTATTTATGTATATCTCAAGTCTAATTAACATTTCATTTAACGTAATAAACATGGAAAACAAAAAAAACCAATACATGCTAAAAACATTCATGTAAAAGCATGTAAAGAAAATAAGGAGTTAGAGATAGTTACAAAAGCAATAGGCCTAATCTCTAGGTCTCTAAACGATGTGTTGGCCCAAAGGCCCATCACTCTAGTTTTGATGATGATCAACTCATATAGTTATGTTTACTAATGATCTTGTGTTTAATTAGTGACAGATTTATGATCAAGATCTTAGTAGGTGCATAGCTTCAACAAAGGATTTGAAGTCAAGTTTTGGAGCTAGCACGATTTGATCCAAGAGCCATTGGATCGTGTTTGGACCAAGTCAAGATGATGAGAAGACTTCAAGGGAAGACTTCAAGATGAAGACTTGTGTCTAGGTATAAGATTTAGTTTTTAGAAGATTTTATTTTAGATAAAATGTAAAGGATAGAATAGTTGGTGGATTGCTCAAAAACATATCACACACACTCTTGATTTAGTTATTTTTTCATAAAAGAATTTTCAGTTTAGAAAAGACTTTCATTTTTTAAATATGCTATTTTGATTTCTGGTGTTTTCTTATATACATGTTTTAAACCAAAACTATATTTAGAGCTTAATGTCAAAAACATAGATATCTTATTTGTGTAGTGGATCATATCCATACACACTATGCTTTAATGAATTCAAATATCTAGTTTTTGTGTTTAAAGGAGTTTTGAAAAAAATAAGATTTTGGAAAATACAAGTTTTCATTTGAGCCAATATTTCTATATTTCAAAAATAGTCCAAATCATATTTAACATGCCTTGATTTTGTGCAAGCATGTTTGTTTATCAAAGTAGATTGGTAAAACTATTTTTGTAGATTTTTCAGTATTTTATGGGATTTTAATTGAGCCAAAAGACCAAGTTTTTTATCCCTTTAGTTTTTCTGTTCCTGGCTTCAGCCAGTCGACTAGTCAACCAACCAAGTCGACTGGGGCTGAAGTCGGTCGACCGGCTCGGTCGATCGATGTGCACAGACGTGCACGCCAGTTCTGCAGGATGGCCAGCCGACCGACCCGGTCAACCGTCCAGAGAGCTCTGCTCTCTGGAAAGGCCCCGGCTGACCGTGCGGTCGACCGGACAGAGAGATTGCTCTCTGTATCGACCGCCCGGTCGACCGCCCGGTCGACCGATGGCTCAAACGGTCTGAAATATGACCGTTGGCCGGCCGACCGGACGGTCGACCGTTAGGCCTGACAGACCCCAACGGCTAGTTTTTCTTAGGCTATAAATTTGGGATTTGGGCATTGTTTTTCACCAAGATTTCTAGTGGACTTTGAGCCAGTTTTTCCCACTTGTTTAAAAGAGTTTTCTCCACTAAATTGAGAGCTAATACTTCCAATCAAAGGGGAGTTTTATCAAGAGTGTTTTAAAGAGATTCTTTGAGTTTTCCTCCACCATCACTTTCCTTGTTTTCTCACACATACACTTGAGCTATCCATTGCTATTCATCTTATAGGAGTGTTTTAGTGAGATTGTTTTTAGGTGATCAAAGTGTTGTGATCACCAAAGACTTGTTCTTTGTATTTTGAGGAGGCGGACGTGTGTGTCCGCGGTGTTTCGAGTTCGGGTGCGAACTTGTTGTTTGAGGTGCGGCCTCGGAGAGCCGGTGGGCTTGCGTGTGTACGGACTAGGGAGTCCGAGAGCTTGTAGGTGTTGCGGCACCGAGGAGTGATCCATTGGGATCAAGAATAGTGGAAATCCTTCGTGTGTTGAAGGAGGGGATGTAGAGCAAATGTGCTCGAACCTCGAAACAAATCCTTGTGTTTACGATTGCTCACTCTCTCTCTCTATCTCCTTGTGTTTATATCTTGCATACTTATCTTGTCTTTATCTTTATATGCATGATATACTTGTATGCTTAATTGATATACTTGCTTGGGTTTGTTTTCTAACACTTGTATTTAACCAAGAGAGCCAACGCGGCACCTCAACCCATTCAAGGGGAATCTAGAGGAGTTTGTCCACAGCCCTTCACGGGGAATTCGGCAACACACTTGTGTTATACATAGTGTTTAGTGTAAGAGTTTAGTTTAAGTCATAATAGTTTTTAATTCCGCATTATTTGGCATTTAGTGACCATTAGATTAGCCATCACCTATTCACCCCCTCTAGGTGAACCTACAATTGGTATCAAAGCTTGGTACTCTGATTTGGGTCTTACAACCTAGAGTTAAAGATCCTCATTTTTAGGCTAATCACAATATTTTGTACACACACCATGGACTTCATGTCACCACCCACCTTCGACATTCTTAACATCCAAATTTGGAAGGTTAAGATGTCTTTGTACCTCAAGGCCCTAGTCATTCATGTTTATCTTGCCACCACTAATAATGCATATTGTTTAGATGGTAAGAATCTTGAGGCTAATGCAAAAGCCCTTCATTCTTTAAAGTCAACCCTAAATGATGAATATTTATCTAGGGTTTCTAACATTGATTCGGCTTTTATAGTTTGAAACACTTTGATCTCCCTTGGCGAAAATGATCAATACTATGCGGGGAGCGACTCGGATGTTGGAAGCGACCCTTCCAATGTGTGCTACATGGTCCAAGGGGATAACCCCCTTGAGGTAACTACTGAATCCGAGGATAAGGATAATAACATGTCATATGATGAGCTTAGCACTTTTTGTCAATTACTTCTTGAAAAATATGACATGATTAAGAAAGAAAATAAAAATTTGAAAAAGAAGTTTGATTGCATGCATATAGAACAAGATTCATTTAAATCTAAGATTGCATGCTTAGAAAAGGAAAATGATGATTTGAAAAATAAAAATATTTCCTTGATGTCTAAATTGAATGATTTGTGTGAAGGAAATATGATTTTGAAAAATAAATTGTTGTGGTGGAAAAACAAAAGGAAGTTGTTTTTCAAGAAAACTCTTGTTTAAAAAGAAAATGTTTGAAAAAGAAAAAGAAAATGTTTCTAAAAAGAAAAGGTCTATTGATCATGCTTTACATGCCACTACCACTTTTGATCAAGATGAAATTAAGATTTTGAAAAATAAAATTAATAGTTTGAGCTCAACCTTGAGCTTTTGTGCATTTAATCACAAGAGATTGGAGTCCTTGTTTTCAAAGAAACAAGCTCCACATGTTCATGCACATCATCATCATGCATATGCATACTTTGCACGCCATGACCACACACACACTCATATGCATCCTAAGGTGTACAAATGTACACATTGTGACCGCAAAGGCCATTTAGCAAAGTTTTGTTTTTGATAAGTTGCATCATATAAATTTTGCTAAAAAAAAAATGTTTGGGTGCCTTTTAAGACTAACCCCCAAGGACCCAAAAGAAAATGGGTACCAAAGTCCCCACCTTTTGTTTTTGATGTAGGTGAGGGCTCTCACAAGACGTGAGAGATTTGGTGTCTTGATGGTGGATGCACATGGATTTGAAGGACATACATTTGATGCACCGCTATCAAGGAGGTTTGGTGGGACAACCACCATGGTTGGAGCTTTAGAGTTGGTAACGACCTCTAAACTCCCATTTTATTCATGCTTGTTCATTCATGATATTTTTAGCATGATCATGTTTTATGTGTTTTGTGCTTCATATGGTAATAACATGCTTAGATGTAGTTTTTATTAAAACTTGGATTTATACATGTACAAATAGTGAGCAACAAATTGACTTATATATGTTTGCACTTCATGCTCATTTGTACCCACTATATGCATATGTATAGCCTACTTTTGATGATTTCCTCATTTACACTTGTTTTGCCAATTTTCATGTTTTACTTCATGTATATGTAATTTTTATTCAAATCTAATAAATATACATGTATACCCGTGAGTCATTTGCCTTCATGCAATATATATTATGGACTCTTTTATGTTTGGGATATATATGTATATTGTTAGAATTAGATAAATCATACATATACCTAGAAGTTTATTTTTAAAAAAAATGAAAAATGAATTTTCATGTTTGTTTTTGAGCCTCATTGATTATTTTCATGAAAAATGCTAAACACATGATTCTTGTACACTCATACTTTATTTGTTTTATCATGACATAGTTTCATGATCCTTTTTATGAGCTTAATCGATTTTGAGTGTCAACTTTTGTGTATTTGGTATGACTCATGAAAAACATATGTTTTGATTTCATGTTTTGAAGGATCTTTAACTAGTTTTTCAAAAATTACTTTTAACTAGTTAATTATTCTTCATTTGGAAGAGATTTTCAATGCTAAAATATTTTCAAATCTATTTTTGAAAACTCTACCCTTAATGGGCGGATGGATGGGAGATCATGTTCATGTATGCTTTATGTGAAAAACATTTTAATCTTGAACTTGGTTGGGAGGTATAGGTTATGAGCTATATACATGATTTACATTGTTATTTTCAATTGGTATCATTGGATCTTTTCAATTGGTATCTAAATTGATAATTTTTGTATATACTCATATTTTGTTTTCTATATATGTATGCTTCATTATTTTCATAATATCAATTGCTATTGGTATTCCTTTTTCATACATATATATATGATTTTCATGTGCTTAACTTACAATTGGTTCACATTTTTAAAAGCACAAAGTTTATGATGAAAAATAAAATTTTTTTAATCATTATGTTTACTATTGGTATCAATATGTTTCAACTTCATATTTGTTAAATTTCAGTTGGTATCAATATGATTTACAATAATGATTATTTTCAATTTGGTATCTTAAATTTGATTGTTTTACAATAGCTCTGATACCTTTAAGAATTTTGTTTAAGAAAAATTAAAAACAAAAAAAATAAAAAAACATTTTTTTTTATTTGTATTTCTTATATGCAAGGAGAGCCTAACATCTTTTCTACATATAGATTCATGTTGAGTGTATTGTATATGGAGGAGCTTGACAACTCTTCTTTATGTGGTACACGTGTGTAGGGGGAGCTTCACATCTCCTCTTATGCATTACATATTATACGTTATGTGAATTAGAGCTTGTCATCCCTCTTTCATGTAATGTACATGTGTAGGGAAGTTACTTAATCGTCTTCCTCTTCATGAATATATATCGCATATAACCTTTTATTGACTTATTTGTTTGTACCCCTTATTGGTCTCTTTGTTTATGACAAAAAGGGGGAGAAAAATTTTGTTTTTACTTTAACCCCTTTGTTGATGATTGACAAAAAGGGGGAGAGAATTTGAGATTTATATGCATGTTTTAAAGAATTTATGTTTTATGGATATATGTTTTGTTTTGCAAATAGGAGAAAAAGATTTTGTGACTTTGTTTTATGCTTGATTAGCATGTTTACTCCTACATTTGCATACATGTTTATGTGCCTCATTGCATATTTATTTGTTTATGTGTTATGCATGAGTTAAGGGGGAGCTTCTTTGAAGCTTTACTTTAATCCATGCATATATAACTTCATGAGTTTTGTCATCATCAAAAAGGGGGAGATTGTTGGCCCAAAGGCCCATCACTCTAGTTTTGAGATGATCAACTCATGTAGTTATGTTTACTAATGATCTTGTGTTTAATTAGTGACAGATTTATGATCAAGATCTTAGTAGGTGCATAGCTTCAACAAAGGATTTGAAGTCAAGTTTTGGAGCTAGCACGGTTTGATCCAAGAGCCATTGGATCGTGTTTGGACCAAGTCAAGATGATGAGAAGACTTCAAGGGAAGACTTCAAGATGAAGATTTGTGTCTAGGTATAAGATTTAGTTTTTAGAAGATTCTATTTTTAGATAAAATGTAAAGGATAGAATAGTTGGTGGATTGCTCAAAAACATATCACACACACACTCTTGATTTAGTTGCCTTTTCATAAAAGAATTTTCAGTTTAGAAAAGACTTTCATTTTGAAATATGCTATTTTGGTTTCTGGTGTTTTCTTATATACATGTTTTAAACCAAAACATATTTAGAGCTTAATGTCAAAAATATAGATATCTTATTTGTGTAGTGGATCATATCCATACACACTATGCTTTAATGAGTTCAAAATATCTAGTTTTTGTATTTAAAGGAGTTTTGGAAAAACAAGATTTTGGAAAATACAAGTTTTCATTTGAGCCAATATTTCCATATTTCAAAAATAGTTCAAATCATATTTAACATGCCTTGATTTTGTGCAAGCATGTTTTTTTATCAAAGTATATTGGTAAAACTATTTTTGTAGATTTTTCAGTATTTTATGGGATTTTAATTGAGCCAAAAAGACCAAGTTTTTATTCCTTTAGTTTTTCTGTTCCTGGCTTCAGCCAGTTGACTAGTCAACTAACCAAGTCGACTGGGGCTGAAGTCGGTCGACCGGCTCGGTCGACCGACGTGCACAGACGTGCACGCCAGTTCTGCAGGATGGCCGGCCGACCGACCCGGTCGACCGTCCACAGAGCTCTGCTCTCTGGAAAGGCCCCGGCCGACCATGCGGTCGACCAGACAGAGAGATTGCTCTCTGTATCCTGGCTCGGTCGACCGCCCGGTCGACCGATGGCTCAAACGGTCTGAAATATGACCGTTGGCCGGCAGACCGGACGGTCGACTGATTGGTCGCTAATATTGCATATTTAGTATCAGATTTTCATACTTATTTTAGAATAAAAGCCTGCATTGTCCTAATTAATTATTTAATTTATTGGTAGGCCCAATCTTTAAGGAGTTGAAGAGAAATGAGCTCAAAACCCACCAAAATTCTGAATTAAATCAGAATTAATTCGCGCTCACTAAATCAGGGCAAAATCAAGAGGTTGAAACCGGTTGAGAAGAATCCTCTCAGGATCGATCGGTTAAAGTGTAACGCCCCGATCCTGCGGGTACGGGGACGTCATTGCGACGTATATACGCAGGTCCGAAATACCCTCACGTATATACGCTAAGCATCAGTACAGGCAAGAATCAGAGTACGGAAGCAAATTGTGCATTATACATTCCAACACATGAGAACAATTACAAAGTTATCACCAGAGGTGATCCAATATTACATGAATATTACATCACTGATATGCGCAATTGCGAGAATACAAGGAGATGTACAAGTATGAACAGTACAAAAGGCACTCACGAGTTTACAAAAGGAAAACTCGAGAGGCACACAGGGGGCCTGGAAGGATAGAGCTTCAGGTGGTCTGCTGGAGATCCATGCTACCGCTGCGCCACTCTGATCAACAACTGGGAGAATCCACACGCTCCAAGCTCCAAGACCTGGACATGAGGATCCAGGGGAGTCAAATGAAACTCCCCGGCAAGTGCGGATGCAAAAGCCAGATGGCGTGCAAGGATAAGCACATGTGTATCGATAAAACCGAATCATAAATAAGCATTGAAAACTGTGTCGTGAGCATAAGCATGTATAGGCAGGAAGATATATAACAAGTGATATCAAGAAGGAAGTACTCATGGCATGGTAAGATAGGAGCAGTAGACTGATGGAATGGAACATGGGTAATAATACAGAGTATGAGTAGCTAATATGATAATAATCATAAAACCGAAAATCCGATGTAAAATCCGATGAAAGCAATCGTGGCAAATCACACAACGGTCATAACAGGAGTATATAACAGGCATAACATGAATCATAACAAGCATAACGGAAGTTCATAATAGGCATAACAGGATACATAGTTGGCATCTTTTATTATTATCACTCGTCTGACCCATATATCTTGGTATGTGTCCTGGTGTACATCCCAACACACATACATCCATATATAAGCAAGCTGAGGTTTGTTACTGGAAGCTGATGAAGAACTGATAGCTCATACTTATAGTAGTTCCCGTCCGCCCGGGACACAGCCATTTGGGGGCCTGAAATCCCCCTAACACACATCTTCTGGGGGCCTGAAATCCCCCTAACACGAATCGTCAGTTTTGGTATTCCACTACTATAAGTAAGGCACTATATCGGCATTCATCACTTCCTCCCATTCCCGTGCAAGTTATCCTTTGTAAAGAGTAGGAACATAACTGGTCATAACAAGAGATCAGGTACAGGCAGGAGATGGCCCTATAGATTCAAGAGGTGGCCCCCACAGATTCAAGAGGTGGCCCCCACCACGTGTGTGGTGTGGCACTTTGTTCCATGTGGCACTTTGCTCTGAGGGGAATGGATTCTAGAGGTGGCCCCCACAGATTCAAGAGGTGGCCCCCACCACTTGTGTGGTGTGGCACTTTGCTCCGTGTGGCACTTAGTTCCATTCAGGATCCGCTGGGAACTGGTGGTATAACATGAGTCAGTGTCAAGTAGTAGCATGACGGGTATCAGATGTTAACACATCATTTGTCAGGTGATACAAACAGGTGTTAATTAGTAGCATGTAAATGACAAGCATGAAGCAATGGTATGGCAAGTATTAACATATCAGGAAATACATGGCATGATGATAGAGTAGTAGCTGAGCATAACCAAGCGGAGCTAAGCGAGCTGGAAGTACAGACAGCAAACAGTATTTAACACTGGAGCGTCTGGCAAGGTTACCGGGACAACTCGGCTTAAAGTGCGAGTAAGAAATCCGGCAGCATCCCGCCTAGACGAATCTAGTGGTAAAGTGCTGAGCGCTGATCATGATAACCAGGCGGAGCTGAGAGACCTGACGGTCCCAATCACTTCCTTTCGAGATAGTGAGAGACCGGAGGCTGAAGGACGGAGAGACCTGACGGTCCCAATCACTTCCCTTTCGAGATAGTGAGAGACCGGAGGCTGAAGGACGGAGAGACCTGACGGTCCCAATCACTTCCCTGTCGAGATAGTGAGAGACCGGAGGCTGAAGGCTGAGGGACCAAGAACGCTCAGGGTTTAAGCGCACTCTCGGTGGCTACCAGCCATCCCAGGAGTGGGCAGAAACCCAGAGTTCAACGACCACGAAGGGTCGGCCACGCATAGTATAAAGCAGTAAAATACATATAAACATGGAATAAAATACATGTCGACCCGACAAGGCGGGGAAACCCAAATGGTGGCGAGAGCGAGGACACTCGCCTAAATCACCAGAATGTCGAAAAGTCCGAAATCCATGGAACTCGTGCACACGCCGTAAAATATGATATAAATATTTAGAGAGAGAAAGTGAAGAGGAGAGAGAAAGAGTTAGAGAGAGAGGGAAATCTAGAGAGAGAAGTATATGGGAAGAAAGAGTGTACAGGGAGACGCGGGTTTTGAGAGTGAGACGCGAGGGTTGCAGACGTGGGAGTAGCAGACGCGAAAGTAGCAGACGCGGGAGTAGCAGACGCGGGGTTCGCGTCGCATAGATGCCACAAACGCGAGGTCTGCGTTCAAGTCAGGACGCGAGGAGAATGCGGACGCGGACGTGGGTTCTGCGTCGCGTTAACACAAGAAGAACCCCGACGCGGGCATGGGCTCTGCGTCGTATCAATACAGGAACGTGCAGATTGCGTTAAGGAATTGCCTAGACGCGGGGTGGAGATCCGCGTCAGCAATCAACAGAGAGGAAGAGAGGAAGGGAAAGGTGATTTCGGGTGGTGGTATTACTTGATGAAGATGAAGAAGGTGATGATGAAAGTTTAAGAAAAAGATGGTGGTGGTGATGTTAGTGTTTGTCGTTGCAATTATCACCGGAAAGATTACCGGAATAATCGTGAACGATTACCGGAATAATTATCGGAGACGTTGCCCGAAATGATTACCGAAATAATCGTGAACGATTACCAGAATAACCATCAGAGACGTTGCCCGAAATGATTACCGGAATAATCGTAAACGATTACCGGAATAATCATCGGAGGCGTTACCCGAAATGATTACCGGAATAATCGCGAACGATTACTGGAATAATCATTGGAGACGTTGCCGACGAAGAAGAGCTCGGCCCTAATCCAAAGGAGGTGGCCAGCCCTTGAAGTTGGTGGTGGGGTGATGGTTTTGGTGAAGGATTTTAGTGGTGGTATGTTTTGGAAAAGGTAAAGGAGAAGGTGGAGGTTTTGGTGGAGTTGTTTGAAGTTTGTGGTGGTTTACATGGAGATGGAGGAGGAAGAAGATGAAGGTAAGGAGTTGGAGAAGTTGTAGTGGTTGTTGTTGTGGTGGAGATAAAGGAGGAGTTGGTGGTGGTTAAGGTGTTGGTGAAGAGAAAAATGAAGTGAAATGAAGAAGGAAAGGTTTATATAGGATTTGGAATTGTGAAGGTGATGTAAAAATGTAAAAGAGAGGGGTTATTTGTAAAATGGGGGGTGAGGTGGCTCTCTTTTGCCGGCCATGGTGATGGGAGAGGAGTTGGATATTTTGGAGAAGATATTTTTGGTGGAGGAGATATTTTTGGTGGAAGGTTGGAGAAGATAATGGAAGAATGGAGAATTTGGTGGAAGGAAAAGGAAGGAAAGAAAAAGGAAAAAGGAAAAAAAAATGAAAGAGGAAGATATTTTCTTGAAAGAAAAAGTGAAAATAATTAGAGTAGCGGATTCCCGGGATTCGGTTGCGGATGCGGAAAACTTTCGGAAAAATACCGAAATCGTCCGAAAATCAAGTATCTCGGAACGAACCGCAAAAATTCTAAAAAATCAAGAATATTATTCTAAGAATCATGGTGAAATCAATTTCAAGAAATTCTTTATAGTTTTTAAATTAAAATTTCTGAAATTGGCCGCCAATATCGGTCGACACCAAATCTGGCAGAAATCTGATAAATTCTGAAAATTCCCAAAAATGAATTAAGATAGTAAATATTATTCTAAGCAAATATGGGAAAGCGGTTTCTCAAAATGTGACTCCATTTGTAAATTAAAAATCCAGGAATCGGTCAGCGGTGCTGGTCGACACCGGTTTTGAAGATTTTCCATTTATTCAGAAAAATTCCAGAAAATCATAGAAAATCTAAAATATTGGAAAATGATGTTTGAAACTGAAATTGGTCAAATCTGAATACCAGAAAGACCAAATTGAGTAAGACACTAGGATCGGGTCCCTGGTTCAGAGAAGAGCAGACTCTGAGTCCACGAATCCGGATCCAAGACAAAACGATCATATAAATAATTCATAATATAAAATAAATACACGAAGTAAATTGAAAATACGATCAGAAAATACGAATACGCAACTAGGTACGTATTCTGAGAGCGGGGTGTTACATTCCATCCACCTTACAAAAAATTGCGTCCTCGCAATTTCGATAAGGGGTAAAATGAACACAAAGGGGACATGGGTGGAAATTATATCAATTAAGATATGAAGTACTATAGGTAGGGCTCTCAAGTTGACTAAACAGTAATCAAAATATAGATATCTTCTGCACCTCTGGCTGTATAAGTTTTTGAACGGTACCAAATAATACTGATCTGATGTCGTTACTTTGCAATAGAGTTCCAGTTGTACTGCATACTTTATAGCCCTCCGAGCATAAGCCAGAATATTGAAGATAAAGGAAACCCTGATAGTCCTGAGCATAATAAAGAAGACCGATAATACCAGGCATCAATCACTCTGAAAGATATAGCCGAGAATGTAGAATATCCGTAGAGAATTCCGACTACTGACTTCTGAAAGATAACCCGATTAGGATCAATCCTGAGAATACCCGAGCACCATAGAGTCAGCCGAAGAGATCATATAATAGCTTTATTCAGAGCCAGCCACTACCTCTCTAGTATATCCATATCTTATGTTGGTATAAAGGCTTCGAAAAACCAAAACAGGGGAAAGATGGAAGTAAGAATCGAAGGAAGAACGATCAAGAAAGAATAGATAACTCTGTACTTGTAGTTGGACTGTATAACCAAGACTCAAGCATTCCATTTGCAAATTTCTTTACCATTAATTTGCCGTCTGGACGTACTGAGGATGCGAGAGCCTAGGCTCTGATACCATCCTGTAACGCCCCGATCCTGCGGGTACGGGGACGTCACTGCGACGTATATACGCAGGTCCGAAATACCCTCACGTATATACGCTAAGCATCAGTACAGGCAAGAATCAGAGTACGGAAGCAAATGGTGCGTTATACATTCCAACACATAAGAACAATTACAAAGTTATCACCAGAGGTGATCCAATATTACATGAATATTACATCACTGATATGCGCAATTGCGAGAATACAAGGAGATGTACAAGTATGAACAGTACAAAAGGCACTCACGAGTTTACAAAAGGAAAACTCGAGAGGCACACAGGGGGCCTGGAAGGATAGAGCTTCAGGTGGTCTGCTGGAGATCCATGCTACCACTGCGCCACTCTGATCAACAACTGGGAGAATCCACACGCTCCAAGCTCCAAGACCTGGACATGAGGATCCAGGGGAGTCAAATGAAACTCCCCGCAAGTGAGGATGCAAAAGCCAGATGGCGTGCAAGGATAAGCACATGTGTATCGATAAAACCGAATCATAAATAAGCATTGAAAACTATGTCGTGAGCATAAGCATGTATAGGCAGGTAGATATATAACAAGTGATATCAAGCAGAAAGTACTCATGGCATGGTACGATATGAGCAGTAGACTGATGGAATGGAACATGGGTAATAATACAGAGTATGAGTAGCTAATATGATAATAATCATAAAACTGAAAATCCGATGTAAATCCGATGAAAGCATTCATGGCAAATCACACAACGGTCATAACAGGAGTATATAACAGGCATAACATGAATCATAACAAGCATAACGGGAGTTCATAACAGGCATAACAGGATACATAGTTGGCATCTTTTATTATTATCACTCGTCTGACCCATATATCTAGGTATGTGTCCTGGTATACATCCCAACACACATACATCCATATATAAGCAAGCCGAGGTTTGTTACTGGAAGCTGATGAAGAACTGATAGCTCATACTTATAGTAGTTCCCGTCCGCCCGGGACACAGCCATTTGGGGGCCTGAAATCCCCCTAACACGCATCTTCTGGGGCCTGAAATTCCCCTAACACGAATCGTCAGTTTTGGTATTCCACTACTAAAAGCAAGGCACCATACCGGCATTCATCACTTCCTCCCAGTCCCCGTGCAAGTTATCCTTTGTAAAGAGTAGGAACATAACTGGTCATAACAAAAGATCAGGTACAGGCAGGAGATGGCCCTACAGATTCAAGAGGTGGCCTCCACAGATTCAAGAGGTGGCCCCCACCACGTGTGCCGTGTGGCACTTTATTCCATGTGGCACTTTGCTCTGAGGGGAATGGATTCTAGAGGTGGCCCCCACAGATTCAAGAGGTGGCCCCCACCACTTGTGTGGTGTGGCACTTTGCTCCGTGTGGCACTTAGTTCCATTCAGGATCCGCCGGGAACTGGTGGTATAACATGAGTCAGTGTCAAGTAGTAGCATGACGGGTATCAGATGTTAACACATCATTTGTCAGGTGATACAAACAGGTGTTAATTAGTAGCATGTAAATGACAAGCATGAAGCAATGGTATGGCAAGTATTAACATATCAGGAAATACATGGCATGATGATAGAGTAGTAGCTGAGCATAACCAAGCGGAGCTAAGCGAGCTGGAAGTACAGACAGCAAACAGTATTTAACACTGGAGCGTCTGGCAAGGTTACCGGGACAACTCGGCTTAAAGTGCGAGTAAGAAATCCGACAGCATCCCGCCTAGACGAATCTAGTGGTAAAGTGCTGAGCGCTGATCATGATAACCAGGCGGAGCTGAGAGACCTGACGGTCCCAATCACTTCCTTTCGAGATAGTGAGAGACCGGAGGCTGAAGGACGGAGAGACCTGACGGTCCTAATCACTTCCCTTTCAAGATAGTGAGAGACCGGAGGCTGAAGGACGGAGAGACCTGATGGTCCCAATCACTTCCCTTTCGAGATAGTGAGAGACCGGAGGCTGAAGGCTGAGGGACCAAGAACGCTCAGGGTTTAAGCGCACTCTCGGTGACTACCAGCCATCCCAGGAGTGGGCAGAAACTCAGAGTTCAACGACCACGAAGGGTCGGCCACGCATAGTATAAAGCAGTAAAATACATATAAACATGGAATAAAATACATGTCGACCCGACAAGGCGGGAAAACCCAAATGGAGGCGAGAGCGAGGACACTCGCCTAAATCACCGGAATGTCGAAAAGTCCGAAATCCATGGAACTCGCGCACGCGCCGTAAAATATGATATAAATATTTAGAGAGAGAAAGTAAAGAGGAGAGAGAAAGAGTTAGAGAGAGAGGGAAATCTAGAGAGAAGTATATGGGAAGAAAGAGTGTACAGGGAGACGCGGGTTTTGAGAGTGAGACGCGAGGGTTGCAGACGCGGGAGTAGCAGACGCGAAAGTAGCAGACGCGGGAGTAGCAGACGCGGGGTTCGCGTCGCATAGATGCCACAAACGCGGGGTCTGCGTTCAAGTCAGGACGCGAGGAGAATGCGGACGCGGACGTGGGTTCTGCGTCGCGTTAACACAAGAAGAACCCCGACGCGGGCATGGGCTCCGCGTCGTATCAATACAGGAACGCGCGGATTGCGTTAAGGAATTGCCTAGACGCGGGGTGGAGATCCGCGTCAGCAATCAACAGAGAGGAAGTGAGGAAGGGAAGGTGATTTCGGGGTGGTGGTATTACTTGATGAAGATGAAGAAGGTGATGATGAAAGTTTAAGAAAAAGATGGTGGTGGTGATGTTAGTGTTTGTCGTTGCAATTATCACCGGAAAGATTACCGGAATAATCGTGAACGATTACCGGAATAATCATCGGAGACGTTGCCCGAAATGATTACCGGAATAATCGTAAATGATTACCGGAATAACCATCGGAGACGTTGCCCGAAATGATTACCGGAATAATCGTAAACGATTACCGGAATAATCATCGGAGGCGTTACCCGAAATGATTACCGGAATAATCGCAAACGATTATCGGAATAATCATTGGAGACGTTGCCGACGAAGAAGAGCTCGGCCCCAATCCAAAGGAGGTGGCCGGCCCTTGAAGTTGGTGGTGGGGTGATGGTTTTGGTGAAAGATTTTAGTGGTGGTATGTTTTGGAAAAGGTAAAGGAGAAGGTGGAGGTTTTGGTGGAGTTGTTTGAAGTTTGTGGTGGTTTACATGGAGATGGAGGAGGAAGAAGATGAAGGTAAGGAGTTGGAGAAGTTGTAGTGGTTGTTGTTGTGGTGGAGATAAAGGAGGAGTTGGTGGTGGTTAAGGTGTTGGTGAAGAGAAAAATGAAGTCTAATGAAGAAGGAAAGGTTTATATAGGATTTGGAATTGTGAAGGTGATGTAAAAATATAAAAGAGAGGGGTTATTTGTAAAATGGTGGGTGAGGTGGCTCTCTTTGGCCGGCAATGGTGATGGGAGAGGAGTTGGATATTTTGGAGAAGATTTTTTGGTGGAGGAGATATTTTTGGTGGAAGGTTGGAGAAGATAATGGAAGAATGGAGAATTTGGTGGAAGGAAAAGGAAGGAAAGAAAAAGGAAAAAGGAAAAGAAAATGAAAAGAGGAAGATATTTTCTTGAAAGAAAAAGTGAAAATAATTAGAGTAGCGGATTCCCGGATTCGGTTGCGGATGCGGAAAACTTTCGAAAAAAATACCGAAATCGTCCGAAAATCAAGTATCTCGGAACGACCGAAATTCTCAAAAATCAAGAATATTAATCTAAGAATCATGGTGAAATCCATTTTAAGAAATTCTTTATAGTTTTTAAATTAAATATCTTGGAATTGGCCGCCAATATCGGTCGACACCAAATCTGGCAGAAATCTGATAAATTCTGAAAATTCCCAAAAAATGAATTAAGATAGTAAATATTATTCTAAGCAAATATGGGAAAGCGGTTCTCAAAATGTGACTCCATTTATAAATTAAAAATTCAGGAATCGGTCAGCGGTGCTGGTCGACACCGGTTTTGAAGATTTTCCCTTTAATTCAGAAAAATTCCAGAAAATCATAGAAAATCTAAAATATTGGAAAATGATGTTTGAAACTGAAATCGGTCAAATCTTAATACCGGAAAGATCAAATTGAGTAAGACACTAGGATCGGGTCCCTGGTTCAGAGAAGAGCAGACTCTGAGTCCACGAATCCGGATCCAAGACAAAACGATCATATAAATAATTCATAATACAAAATAAATACACGAAGTAAATTGAAAAATACGATCAGAAAATATGAATACGCAACTAGGTACGTATTCTGGGAGCGGGGTGTTACATAAAGCCAAGAATCCAAGGCCATTTCTTCAAAATCTCGGAGCCAAACTGCAAAACCAACTCCAGATAAAGTCAAAGGGAAAAACCGGGGAGACCCACCAACAGGGTGTGGCCACCTGGCCACACCCTGGCCGTGGAAACACGGCTTTTGCCTCGTTTCCGCGGCAATCTTGGGAGTTAGGGGGAGCGTTTGCTCCCCCGACCTCCCCGGGATTCTGGTTGTTGGGTTTTTGGCCTATAAAAGGGCAATTGTTGTGCTGAAATTGGACACCAATGCAGATTAGGATTTAGCCTAGTTTTAATTCTTTATAGTTTAGGTTTTTCTTTTCTTGTTATGTAATTTGTATGTAACTTAGGGTAGAAGAAGATTCATGTAAGTAAGAGAGAGAGGCTGAAGTTGAGAGTGACACCGACGATGTACCCTCCTCCTTTCTTCCATTGTCTCTGCAATTAATAAAGGTAAAAGTTCTTTTTATGTTTGTATTTTCTTTTGTTTCGTCTTCCTCTTCTACTTTACCTTGGTTGTTGTTGTTGAGTGTACAAGTGAATTCCAAAGCAAGTATAACTAAACTACGTGAGAGCTAGCGATAGTTCATGAAGACGTTCTCCTCTTCCAAGATCCGCATCACTTCGTTCTTGCTAGGCTTGACGATATAATGTGCACGAGGACTGAGCTCGAGCTTATGATCTATGCGTTGAACGCCTCGAAGCAAAGGTAGAACATGCAACGGTTTCCAGGTAAGTCATCACTCAACCTAGGTAAGTATTTCTTCACTTTTCTTTCTTTCTTTTCTTTTACTTCTTTAGTATAGATCACCAACCATCTCCTCCAACTCTTTCTTCTCCACTTCATTGTACATAGTCGCTTTTATTGTTTTCTGATTTTCCACCTTCTTCATCTTTCATTCTCTTCTAACATAACATAATTCTTTCACTTTTTCTTAACTTAAAAACAGAGAAGAACCTTCGCTTTTATTCTTAACGATTTCAATAAAGAACTGTAAAGCTTCCATCGCAAACCCTCCTTGTGGATCACGACCCGCATAGCCACTTGCTATAGCGGAAGAATTGAGCACTTGCACATTTCCTTTCTTAAGTTCTATAATCTCGTATTTTGTGTGCAGGTTGTAGCTTCAATCAAATTTTGGCGCCGTTGCCGGGGAGGGTAAAACGGTTTTTATTGAAATTTGAATTTTTTTTTTTGAAAATTTTTTAGAACTAAACGAAGTTTCTTCTCTGTTGCAGGTTACAGGGCAAGTAAAGCAAGAAAATAAGTTTGCAGTGACATACAAGTGGTATTGGGCCTCTGCTCTAGAAAGCAGAGACCCATTGCCCTCTGAATTGTCGCGTTTCCACGGCAAAAGCCGCGGATCCGCAGCAAGGAAGAGTTGACTACTAACAGCTTTTTGCAGGGCTGCTTAGTTTAAAAAATTCTAGTTTGCTGCAACTTTAATTTTTCTTATATGCCATAACATAAGCCTGCTAATAATCAACAATAAAATATTTGTTGAAAAGATAAAAAATTGATTAGACATTTGCATTTTAGGCACGTGTCTTTTTAATTCCTTTATTTTTTACTGTTGAAGAGTGCTAGAGCAAGGTACGTATGCATTGCATTTAGCATAGGACTCACTTCTTGGTTGTTTATATCGCTTTGAGTGAATCTTACATATCTTGTATACTTGCACAAAAATTAATTTAAGGGCACCACCCATTAACAAGATAAGGTGGGGATTTAATCACCCTTCCTTAGCCCAAAAATCAGAATCCAAGCACTCACTAACCCAAGCCTAACTTAAAATGAGTAGACGTTGGCCCTAGGGACATCTCGGACTCAATTAGGAGATTATCCTAAGGGGGAAAGGTGTTGGAACTTAACTCTTGCCGTATCAGTGTCTAGGAAAGGGATTGAGGGCCGAAAGCCCGAAGGTTGGTGGTTATTTAATTAAGGAACGTCTTTGACGGAAAACCTTGCCCTGACCTGGCTGATTAGCTTGTGGTTAAAGTCTACATTAGACCTCCCGTGGACAGTCTAACCAGTTAGGAGTCGTCTAGGTCCTAAGTCTACCCTAACTTAGGCTAGATTTTTTTTCTTTTTTGTTTGTTTATTTGTTTGTTTTTCTTTGTTTGTATTCTATTGTGTGATATGGACTATAATAATAATTTTTTCAACTACAATAATAATCCATATTACACACCGACTTCATTTTCGGATATTACCAACCCGGCATATCATAACTTTGACCAACCTAATGTGCCGGATTGGTCTTATCCGAATCAATATGACCCATACCCCCCATCTAATAACTATAATTTCCATAATGATTTCAACTCTTCACCGAGTCAGTGGGGATTCACCTCCCCCGAGCATAATTTCCAACCACCTTGTCCTTCTTCTCCAGCTAGTCCACAATATTTTCAAGATTCATACTCAGTTCTACCCGTCCAAAATAGGAAACCATCAATTATGGAAATGAGTATGCGTGAGTCCAAACACAAATCCCAATATCTGATGGACTCACAATTTCACTACCACTTTCAAGACAATTCTTTATCTTTTCATCAAAACAATGAACCTATCAACTATGAAAGATGCTTGAAGCCATGACTCAGGCTCAAAACACTCGTAATCGTGACATAGATATGATGGTCGAATCTCTACGTTCCCACCGTCCTGATGTCACTAACCATTCTGTTAGAGCCGATGAGTCATGTAGTTTTGGAAATCAAGATTCTATTTCAGAACAACCATTTGAACTTGCCCAAACTCCAAATTTTGAAAAAGATATTGATAGTTTAGCAAGTTATCCTTTTCCTGAAATAGAACTTGAAAATGAATATGATCTTGAACCCCAACTTAGTGATTCAATTCTTCTTCCTGATTCAATAATGACTCCGGTATCTTTACCTGACTTCAATCTTTTCCCGGAGTCGACATTGGATCCTGCCCCAATTCATAATGAAATAGAATCACCCATCTTTGAGGATTATATTGAACTTGACCAATTATACACTTTTGAAGATCCTATTGACAAATTGGCAAGTTCTCCATTTTTTGATATTGAACTCAATGAGATATGTGACCTAGATTCTCACATCTGTGATCCAGTTCAACTTTCTGAATCAATATTGACTCCTGTTTTGTTACCAAACTTGAGTAATATTTTAGAGTCAGTTTTGATTCCTCCACCTTTCATTCCTGAACTGGAATCACCCATATTAGGTCACATTCCATTGTTGAAAAATACATGTGGACTTGAGTTTCAACTTCTTGACTTGGACCCTATTCCTGAACCAATTTCGACTCTTGAACCTTTACTTGACTTAAGTCAGCTTCCTGAGTCGGTATTAGTTCCTGTACTTCCTGAGTCCAAGTCAATCATTCTATCTTTTCATACTCCATTCTGGGATGAGGTGGTTGATAAATTTGACTCCGAAATTAGTTATGGAATTTGGAAATTAGATGGGGTTAAATTTTTAATAAAAATTCTTCATGGATACATCTTTTTAATGGGTTATATTAAAGATATTTCTGGTGGGTTCCTCCGAGACCCAAGAAAAGTTGATTGGGCCGCGTTTCGCGGACCAATCAGACCACCACCGGAACCACCACCTTAAGGTAACCATTTTCCTTCCCTTTCTTCTTTTTCATGCATCTATGCATTAATTCATACATTGAGGACAATGCATGAGATAGGTGTGGGGGAGGGTCTAACATAACTTTTCTTTTTCTTTAAAATAATAAAAAAAATTAACATTTTTCTTTATTTTTAAAAACTTTTTGAAAAATAGAAACAATATTTTGACTTATTTTTGTAAGAAATTAAGTTAATTTTAAGGAATAGGAAAATCCAAATTAGGATTTCTTATACTTGGTCAAAATAAGATTATTTGTTTGATTTATAGAGTTAGAAAGATAATTTGTCAAAGTAATTTGGTCTTGATCTTTACCTTGATGAAATATGCACACTTCATACACTTACACACTTGGGTTCAAAAACAAAGATTCTTATGCCTTATAAAAAATATATATATATAAACAAATCTAATTATTGATTAGCTAGGTGCTTTGGCCTAAGAAAGCCTTAGTATTTATGCAAAAGATAATTAGATGAGTTTGAAAAGGAAAAAAAAATAACAAGTCTAATTATTGATTAGCTAGGTGCTTTGGCCTAAGCAAGCCTTAGTATTTATGCAAAAGATAATTAGATGAGTTTAAAATTAAAAAAAATGTGTATCCTCTGATTAAGCTGGGTATTTATGCCTCATGAAGCATAAGTGTTCACGCCTAAAAGGGATACATCGTATAAATAAAAACCTTGGTTTCGTGGCCTTATCTGCTCGAGTATTTAAGTCCTTAGGGGTGTTTTCTCACCTGGTGCCCTAAAACTGTCCGGTTTGGGTGTCACCGACTGAATGCTTGTTACATGGGCAGATTAGAAAGCCTAATGAAATTGAGGAATAAAACAAAAAAAAAGTATATATAAATAAATAGGCATAAGAGTTAGAGTTAATGAACCCTAAGTCAAAATTTCACAGTCACAAGGTGCATATGACTTAAGGTAAAGTAATAGACTAGATGAGAAGTACAATTTGACTCCTTACTTTGATTGATAACAAATTTTTGAATAGAGACTAAGTTTAGGAATGAAAAATTCAGTTTTCCTATAACTTATAGATTGCTTAGATCTTACAATCATATTTCAAATATTTTTCTCTTTCAAAATGCTTTTCGAAATACTAACTCTTTATTTTCCTTTCTTTATGGATTTTGTGGGTGCAATCCGCCGAAAACCCTCACGAGATAAAACTCGTCCTCTAGGGGAAACCTAGAGGTTTAACGGCTTGTTGCACATGCTCAGTGCAATCGCGTGACCTGCGAAAGTGGTCTAATAATCCTTAGTATAGTTTAGTTGTTTTGCTCGAGGACGAGCAAAAGATAGGTATGGGGGTGTGATTGGTCGCTAATATTGCATATTTAGTATCAGATTTCCATACTTATTTTAGAATAAAAGCCTGCATTGTCCTAATTAATTGTTTAATTTATTTGCAGGCCCAATCTTTAAGGAGTTGAAGAGAAATGAGCCCAAAGCCCACCAAAATTCTGAATTAAATCAGAATTAATTCGCGCTCACTAAATCAGGGCAAAATCAAGATGTTGAAACCGGTTGAGAAGAATCCTCTCAGGATCGATCGGTTAAAGCCAAGAATCCAAGGCCATTTCTTCAAAATCTCGGAGCCAAACTGCAAAACCAACTCCAGATAAAGTCAAAGGGATAAACCAGGGAGACCCACCAATAGGGTGTGGCCACCTGGCCACACCCTGGCCGCGGAAACGCGGCTTTTGTCGCGTTTCCGCGGCAATCTTGGGGAGTTAGGGGGAGCGTTTGCTCCCCCGACCTCCCCGGGATTCTGGTTGTTGGGTTTTTGGCCTATAAAAGGGCAATTGTTGTGCTGAAATTGGACACCATGCAGATTAGGATTTAGCCTAGTTTTAATTCTTTGTAGTTTAGGTTTTTCTTTTCTTGTTATGTAATTTGTATGTAACTTAGGGTAGAAGAAGATTCATGTAATTAAGAGAGAGAAGCTGAAGTTGAGAGTGACACCGACGATGTACCCTCCTCCTTTCTTCCATTGTCTCTGCAATTAATAAAGGTAAAAGTTCTTTTTATGTTTGTATTTTCTTTTGTTTCGTCTTCCTCTTCTACTTTACCTTGGTTGTTGTTGTTGAGTGTACAAGTGAATTCCAAAGCAAGTATAACTAAGCTACGTGAGAGCCAGCGATAGTTCATGAAGACGTTCTCCTCTTCCAAGATCCGCATCACTTCGTTCTTACTAGGCTTGACGATATAATGTGCACGGGGACTGAGCTCGAGCTTATGATCTTTGCGTTGAACGCCTCCGAAGCAAAGGTAGAACATGCAACGGTTTCCAGGTAAGTCATCACTCAACCTAGGTAAGTATTTCTACACTTTTCTTTCTTTCTTTCTTTTACTTCTTTAGTATAGATCACCAACCATCTCCTCCAACTCTTTCTTCTCCACTTCATTGTACATAGTCGCTTTTATTGTTTTCTGATTTTTCACCTTCTTCATCTTTCATTCTCTTCAACATAACATAATTCTTTCACTTTTTCTTAACTTAAAAACAGAGAAGAACCTTCGCTTTTATTCTTAACGATTTCAATAAAGAACCGTAAAGCTTCCATCGCAAACCCTCCTTGTGGATCACGACCCGCATAGCCACTTGCTATAGCGGAAGAATTGAGCACTTGCACATTTCCTTTCTTAAGTTCTATAATGTCGTATTTTGTGTGCAGGTTGTAGCTTCAATCATCGACCGTTAGGCCTGACAGACCCCAACGGCTAGTTTTTCTTAGCCTATAAATTGGGGGTTTGGGCATTATTTTTCACCAAGATTTCTAGTGGACTTTGAGCCAGTTTTTCCCACTTGTTTTAAAGAGTTTTCTCCACTAAATTGAGAGCTAATACTTCCAATCAAAAGGGGAGTTTTATCAAGAGTGTTTTAAAGAGATTCTTTGAGTTTTCCTCCACCATCCCTTTCCTTGTTTTCTCATACATACACTTCAGCTATCCACATCTATTCATCTTATAGGAGTGTTGTAGTGAGATTGTTTTTAGGTGATCAAAGTGTTGTGATCACCAAAGACTTGTTCTTTGTACTTTGAGGAGGCGGACGTGTGTGTCCGTGGTGTTTCGAGTTCGGGTGCGAACTTGTTGTTTGAGGTGCGGCCTCGCGAGCCGGTGGGCTTGCATGTGTACGGACTAGGGAGTCCGAGAGCTTGTAGGTGTTGCGGCACCGAGGAGTGATCCATTGGGATCAAGCATAGTGGAAATCCTTCGTGTGTCGAAGGCAGGGATGTACAGCAAGTGTGCTCGAACCTCGAAACAAATCCTTGTGTTTGCGATTGCTCACTCTCTCTCTATCTCCTTGTGTTTATATCTTGCATACTTATCTTGTCTTTATCTTTATATGCATGATATACTTGTATGCTTAATTGATATACTTACTTGGATTTGTTTGCTAACACTTGTATTTAACCAAGAGAGCCAACGCGGCACCTCAACCCATTCAAGGGGAATCTAGAGGAGTTTATCCAGAGCCCTTCACAGGGAATTCGACATCACTCTTGTGTTATACATAGTGTTTAGTGTAAGAGTTTAGTTTAGGTCATAATAGTTTTTAATTCCGCATTATTTGGCATTTAGTGACCATTAGATTAGCCATCACCTATTCACCTCCCCTCTAGGTGAACCTACACGATGGTGGTCCTCCCACCAAACATCCTTGAAGGTGATGCGTCCAATGTAGTGTCCATCAAGCTCAAATGCATCCATCATCAAATCACCAATACCCTCACGTCAAGTGAGAGCCCACACCTACATCGAATACAATAGGGGTAAATTTTGGTACACAGCTTTTTGGGTCTATGAGGGTTAGCGCCATTCCTAACCCAAACAAACTTATTTACAAAATATGAAGTATTTATTCTATCATAACAAAATTTTGCAAGGTAGCCTATACGTCCACATTGTGTATAAGTGTACACATGAGCATACATAGAATCATGTGTGTGAGCATGATGAGCATGTATATGTCGTTGTTTGTGTGCATGAATATGTGTAGTATGTTTCTTTAGAAACATAGATTCCAATCGTGTGTGGTTCATGGACCATTGGCTCAAAGTCGAACCCAAACAATTTATACTATTCCTCAACAAGCAAATATCATTTTCAATTGTTGAAGAAGAAGTGGAGCATGCATTCTTATCAATAGAGGGTATAACAATGGAATCATGACAAGAATAAGAAGCCAAATCATTTTTCAAAGAAATATTTTCATTTGAAATAAATTCCAATTCTTTTAAAATTAAAGCAACTTTATTTTCAAAGAATTTTTCTCCTTTAAAGCAAAATCGAGTTTTGAAGACAAACCTCATTATTCTTCAAAACATCTTCACAATCATTTTTATTCTTTAAAATTTCATTTTCTTTTAAAGTAAGGTCAAGTTGAGTTTTCAAGGAATCTCTTTCACTTGAAATCTCAACCCTCTCTTGTAAAATCATGTTTAGCTTTGAAAGCAAAATTTCATTTTCCTATTTTAATTTAAAACTCTTACTTTTTAAAGTTTTATACTTTGAAAGCAAGTTTTCATAAAATATAGGTAGTTCTTCATTTAATGCATGTGCATCCATGTTATTATCACAAGAAGAACTAGCACTATCATCTAGTTGAGTATCCCAAATTACCTCAAGGGAGTCATTCCCTTGGACCATGAAGCAAGATTGGTCAGACTCTTCTCCACTAGATTTTTTTTTCGTATTGTTTGTCATTTGTAGCTCGGAAGAGGTCAATGTATTTCACACTGTAAAAACGGAATCATAATGAGAAACCATATATAGATAATCTTTTCTAAGTGTGTGCCTAAGTGCCACAAAGGCTTGTGCATTGGCCTCTATATGCTTGTCATTATCAAGATAAGATTTCTTAGTAGTGGCAAGGTAAACATGCAATCCTAAGGATTTAAGATATATACTCATCTTATATTTTCACATATCAATGTTGATAACATCATACATGGGAGGGGCAAGAAAATCCATGAGTGTATAAACAAAATGTGTGCAAATGCAAATCTAGATTAGCAATCAAGATCTCACTCCTAGGGGGTTAAACTGAATATCATGAATGTTGGCTCTGATACCAATTGAAACACACCTAGAGGGGGGTGAATCGGTATACTACCTAATCTAAAACAAATGATGCGAAATTTTGAAACTCAATTGCAACACACTGTGTAACCATAACCAAGAGTGAGCCCGAATTTCCCATGAAGGACTCTGTAACTACTCCTCGAGATTCCTCTAGATTAAGAGTTGAGGTGCTATATAAAGTTCTCATGGTTCAACGCAAGTGTGGGCACCTATATCTAGCATATGAATATGTTCAATATAAAGCAATGTAAAATATAAGAGATATAGAGCAGAGAAATAAAGGATCAAACGCAAATAACAAGATATCTTTTGAAGTTTGAGCCATTGCTTTACGTTCCCACCTTCACACAGAAGGATTTTCGCTATGTCCACACAGGACCTTCCACAAAGGGATCTCCACTGAAGAATTATAACTCTACACTTGGAGTACACTACTCTCTCAAACACAACCATCTCTACAAAAGAGGGATAAGCACAAGGCCAAAGAAAAGAAAAGATTACAATCTTGGTGATCCAAAGATCACAAACAACACTTAGTGATCACAATAGACCACAAATAATTTTTCTCACAAAAACAAGATCCTATAGTTAAGATTAGAGATGATAGCTCAAGTGTGAGAAAAATAAAGTATTTGAAAAAGAGAATAACAAAGAAAAATACTTGAAAAAATTACTAAATAGATTTGTAAAGAAAGCT
This sequence comes from Agave tequilana, assembly GCA_038442645.1. Lineage (NCBI taxonomy): Eukaryota > Viridiplantae > Streptophyta > Magnoliopsida > Asparagales > Asparagaceae > Agave > Agave tequilana. Next base: position 44,823 of record JAVJIF010016489.1, read on the forward strand.
CAAAATCAATTTCCCAAAGACTCTCTTTTCTTTGATTTTTCCAACACTTTTAAAACAAATAAATATAAAAAATTTTGGCTCAAAAACTTCTTTTAAACTTGCATCAAACCACTGAAAAAATGGGAAGAATAGCTCTTAAAAACCTTGATGAAAACAGCTTGAGAAAACCTCTATTTATAGGCTTTCTGAAATATATTCGTTGGGATACAGAAAAGGTCATTTTTTAACCTGCCGGTCGACCGTCCAAAGATCATTTTTCTGACCGTTGAGCCACCGGTCAACTGCCCCAGGCAAACTTGCCTGACGGTCGACCACCCGGTCGACCGAGCCTAAAGGCTCTTTGCCTTGTTGGTTGACTGCTCAGTCGCCGGCCTTATAGGAAAGGCCCTTGTGCACATTCTTGTGCACATCGGTCGACCGACCTCTGGTTCGGTCGACTGGCCGGTCGACCGTCAGCAGGCTCAGGCTAGAATTAAGGATTTGAAGCTTGGTCTTTTTAACACCTTAAAATCCTATAAATATTATAACTTTCACAAAAATAAGTTCTTATAAATATTTGAAGAATAAATATGTGTGACAAAAAATCAACACATATTACAAACTAATTGAAGTATTTTTGTGATATAGAAATTAAGGTTTAGCACAAAATAGGTATTTTCCAAAATACAAACTTTAAAATCGAACTGATTTTTCTCAAATTTGTATAAATATAAAAATAAGATATTAAACTCTTTTGAAGCATAGAGTGTATGGATAAAATCCAATACACATATAAAAGATATATCTATATTTTTGACATTAAATCCAAAATAAGTTTTTGATAATTACAAAACTCTAAACACATGAAATAGAATCATCAAAATACGTTTTTTCAAATATATGAAGTATATGTGTAAATAGATGAAATCCAATATACGTTAAACCATATAAACTTGTTTTGATTCTATCTATTCATGAAAACCATATATATGTGTACTTGAAATCTAAAACCGTTTAAACCGAAACCAAATGCATTGAACTTGTGTGTGTGAACTTGAGCATATCAACACTAGTCTATCTTACATAAGACCTAAACACAAACTAAACAAACTGAAATCTTCTTGTAGAACTCCTTTTCCAAGCCGACTCGATCCAAACACGATCTAAGGAGCTTGACTCCATCCGAGTGCTAGATGCGATCTTTATGCTCAAGCTTTTGAATCTACATGAGTTAGCTCCAAAACTCCTTTGTTGAAGATAAACACCTACTAAGATCTTGATCAATGACTGAAACTATATAAACACAAGATCATTAGTAAACTAACCTTCATAAGTTAGTCATCATCAAACTAAGGTGAAAGGCTTCTGGGCTAACACACCTCCCAATAGGTCTCGTACACTAGAGAATCGCTCTTCTTCAGCAAATGTAGCTCCTCAGTTAACGGACGTATTCCTCATAAGGGGCGTCTTCAATCATTAGCCCTAAGACTTCATACATCTTATGAAGGGCGAGCTCCAATTCTCTGACGGGAGTAAAGAATGTGCAAGTCTATAGATTATACCACCGCATAATAGCATAAAAATATTGGGTGCTCTACAGGATGCCGTACTAAACAGCCCTTATGGCCCTGTACAGTCCAGCCTGTAGCAGGAGATCTTCAAATTTCACTAAAGCAAACCCTACCATTCTACCCCACCATGTTTTGTCGGTAGAATGGACCCATTTGGTGGCACGAAATTACAGAGGAAAGTCACCCTTAACCTTCAAGAATTGTCTGATGAAGATTGCTGCAAGTTGGGGGGTCTCTCTCGTTGGGTATTCAGCTCTGACCAAGTCAGGATGCAACCTCAGCACATCCCTCCCATGTCCGACAGTGAAGGCTTCATGGGCACCTATCTTACCCAGAGTGACTTCATAGAGTGGCCTGACAACTCCCAATCCATTGTCTGACACACAGACATATGCTGCAGATAGGCTTGAGGATACATCCGCTCCATGTTTTTAGAGGAAAAACCTTCTATTGCCAATATTGCGAAGCCATTTGTAATCCCCGTCATAAATGGCAGCCTCATTCTCCTCAATTGAGTTGCCAAAAAGAAGTTGGGCTTACCCAGTAAAGCATGAGAGTCCGACTCGAACTGGCCATCAGAAATGATCTCCCGAAGAGTCAGCATATTGGCATCGCTGACTGACTCCGTTGCTCCTTTGATTTACCAGTGGTCACAGGAGCAATCCTTTGGAGAACAAAGATCGTGTTTCGATCAGCGCCACCTACACGTCCAAAGTGGCACTTCTTGGATAGAGGATTTGAGGAGTATCGCGCTGCAAAAAAGATAACACACAATCAAAATCTGAAAATGTCCGAGTGTTGAAGCTCAGACGCAAGGTTTACCTCAGAACCGCATCTAATGATTAAGACACAGAGCTCAGCGAAGCCTGCGTCTAAACTCAAAGACGTGAGGCTCACACAAAGCCTGCGTTTGAAATTTCATACTTAGAAATTTCTTTAAGTGTTGGACTTAGACGCGAGACTCAGCGAAACCCGCGTCAAACCTCAGAGACGCGAGTTCACATGAAATTCGCGTCTGAACTCCCCACTTAGATAAATTCTCTAAGTATTGGAATCAAACACAAAGCCCAACGAAGTCCGCTTTCAACAAACAGACACAGACTCAAGCTGATGAAGCGTAGACGTGGAGGTCGTCAAACCCGCGTCTTGACTACCAGTACAAGAGCCGTGTCTGAATATCAAACACGGGCGTGAGCCTCGCGTTGGTGGTTCAATTCAAAAGAGACTTAACAGTTAAGATAACTCTCAAGTCCGTTAATGGTGAAAACCAATTCAAATGATTTTTTACCTGAAATAGGGGCCTGATGCGTGGAAGAACTGCCAATTTGAGCCTCTGGAGTGACAGTGCTCGAGGACGAAGCCACAAGTTTGATCTTTGGGGCCATTTTGACCGTAAATTCTTTGTAGAAGACGAAAGAAAGAAGAAGAAGCTCGGAGCTTTTCTTAAAGTTCTGAAATTTTTGAAAATTCTCGACGCAAGGCTCAACAGAGAAGAAAGAGTCTAATGATGACTCTTAAAAGACTGATATCTATTTATAGACACAGTAATCCACTGAGATACATGACACATATCTCAAGACCAATCGTCTTCCGATGCGTGACAATGCGCCTCGAACACAAACTTCGCATGTTAAGAGAATGACGTCTCTTCAAGGTCCACCCAACGTATGGCAACGCGCCTTGAACGTGGACCTCGCATAATAAGAGAATGACGTCTCTTCAAGCTTCACCCAACGCGTGGCAATGCGCCTTGAACATGAACCTCGCGTATTAAGAGAACAACATCTCTTCAAGCTCCGCCAGGCACATGACAATGCACTCAGAACGTGAGTCTTGCGTTTAACAGAGCCGCGTCTCTCCCACAAAAGGAGATCGGCGTTTCCACCTTGAAGTTTGTGTTACTTCAATAAAGTGAGAGATGTGTCTCCACTTCAAAGCCCGCGTCTTTCCAGTATTCTCTGGCTCGCGTCTTGGTAAAATAGCAAAGTCGTGTTTCATGGACGATAAGAAGTTCGCGTCTCCACCTCGAAGTCTGTGTCACTTCAACAAAGTGAGAGTTGCATCTCCACTTCGACGTTCGCGTCTCTCCATTGAACAAGAGTCGCACTTCTACTTCAACGAGGTCCGCGTCTCCAAGACAACATGACCTTTACATCTACAAGACCTGTGTTCAATCTTTTGCAACCAGTTCAACAGTTCACTAACAAAAGCAGATGACTATCCCCTCGGTTCAACAGTACACCAACAAGCAACTTAGAACACCGAGGAGGGCTGGACTGCGTATCCAAACACTCATAACGATCATCTCTGGTAGCTTCAAAGAGTTTAACAGTACACTCACAAAGCCTAAGATCCTGACAAGATCGAGCTCAAGGTATCTCAGAAGATTGCCGGTTAATCTTCAGAGCTTGCTATCAGAAGAAAAATCCAAAGTATTTCTAACCCGTCTCAGTCAACCGCGAAATTTTGAAAACTTTGGAGGGGGTCCTATAGACTGTCTAAAAATCACTAAAGATAAGTCATCAAATAGTAGGTCTATAATTCAGATGCGAGGATAATAACATCATCCATGCAATGCCAAGAGAGCTCGAAGCCCGCGTCTCAGTATCATTGCAGTGCCAAGACGCAAGGTTCGAAGTCACATCTCAACATTACTGCAATGCCAAGACGCAGGGTTCAAAGCCTGCGTCCCAACCATCTATGCAATGCCAAGATGCAGAGCTTGAAGCCTGTGTCTTAGCATCACTGCAGTGCCAAGACGCAAGGTTCAAAGTTCGCATCGCAGCATCACTGCAATGCCAAGATGTAAGGGTTCGAAGCCCGCGTCCAGCCATCTATCAATGCCAAGATGCAGAGCTCGAAGCCCGCGTCTCAACATCATTGTAATGTCAAGATGCAGGGTTCGAAGCCCGCATCCCAGCCATCTATGCAGTGCCAAGACGCAGAGCTCAAAGCCGGTGCCTCAGCATCATTACAATACCAAGACGCAAAGCTTGAAGTCCACATCTCAGCATCACTGCAGTGCCAAGACGCAAGGTTTGAAGTCCATGTCTCAACATCACTGCAGTGCTAAGACGTGGGTTCGAAGCTCGCATCCCAGCATCACCGTAATGCCAAGACGCAAGGTTCGAAGCCCTCGACTAGCAAAGCGCAGAGGTTAAAACGCAGAACTCGAAGCCCACGTTTCAACTGCAGAAGAGCCCTGCATTTTAGTTGTAATTGCCCTCATTATCAGGTCAGTTACTGCCCACGTAATGAGAAAAGTTAACCCCCATTATGGAAGATTTTAAGGGGATAATTTTACCCCTAAAATCCCTATAAATAGCTCAGTTTGCTATTGGGGAGGGGTTAGAATTTTGGTGGATCGAATTGGGCTAGAGAGAATTTTAGATCGGATTTGATCAAGATTTTCAGCTGCGGAGCCCTGAAAAAGAGTCAAACTCTTTTATTAACTTGCTGAGTATAAGTTTTTGCCAAAATCTCTTTGAGATTCCATTTGGATAGGAGCTGTGCTACTCCGTCCGTGATCTAAAGAGAAGGTTCCCAGAAGAATTCGACGTTCACCCGGTCAACGAAAAACAAGGTTCACTTTCCACTGCTACATCACAAAATCAGCTTTAAATAAAGGGAGATCTAATCATTCTCCCCTCTCTTGTAATCGGATTTTTGATCTGTTATAGTTTTCTTTACAATTAATTAGTATCTAATTTTGCATAATTTATACCTCATCTTCACATTTATTTGATAATAAATTCTTCTAATAATACCTTACTTGCTTGATCCTAGGTTCATGGTGTGCAAATGAAGAAGGAGATCTAAATCACCATTTAATTGGTGATTAAAAGCCTATTATCATAGCCATTGACCTAGAGGAGCTGATTCGTCAAAACCAGGGTCAGAAACCAGAAACTGGGAGCAGAATCTGACAGGGGACCAAAAGGACCGCGCGCGGCTCGAAGCGCCGCGCGCGGGCCACCAAGGGGCCGCGGAAACGCGGCCCAAGCCGCGTTTCCTCGGCCATACAGCCGCGGCGCGCGCACCGCTTTGGGCCAGGGTCTGTCCCCTGGCCCCCCTCTTCCCTGGTGCCTATAAATACCCCCCCTGGGGCTTTCAGAAGGAGGTGTTCAAGGTTTAGGGTAGTTTCCATTTTCATTTTGTAGTTTAGGATAGTTTAGTGTAGTTTATCTCCTTCTTCCTCCCTTGTATTTTTCATTTATTTTAGATCTTGTAATAGGGAGAGAGAGTGGTACATGCTTGGAATGCAAGAGTGCCTGTAACAGAAGGTGACAATTTATGAAGGTGCTCTCTTTACCTCTCTATGTTTTCTTCTCTCCAATCTCTTTTACATGTATAGCTAATCTTTTCTCTCATGGCAGTAACTACTAACCACCAACTAGTTTAACTTCTTTTATGATAATCCACATGAATCTAATAGCCTCGTTTTGGCCTTGCTCTTGCAAGAGCCATTGATGGCTCATGATGATGGATCTAACTCTAACTTCCTAACCACTAACAAGCTAACATTACTTTACTCCATGCTTACTTTTCTATAGTATTGATGGTTTAAGTGTAGCTTGAACTTGTTTGTTGAGTTGGATTGTGAAGAGTTACATATGGGTCATGCTTTGTAAACCTCTTGAACCAAGGACTAGTGATTGCCAAGGATACATGTGAGGCAACTATCACTAAGAGGTTAGCATGTTGGTGGAGTCATTAGTAGTTAGTAGCATGGGTTTTCTTTCTTTTTCACTTCATTTTAGATATAAAAACAAAACTACAAAAATAATTCTTTTCTATGTTTCCCACTTCCTGTTTTTCACCGTACACTTCTCTTTTCATTCTTTGTTTCTTTTCTTTTCATTCTTTAAAACTTTGAAGAACTTTTTAACAAACACGTGAATCAACCGTGTAAGCTTCTATCGCCTCCCGTCCTTGTGGATTCGACTCGTTTTAGCCTCTATGCTATAACGGAAGTATCGAGGAAGCCAAAGCACACACGCTTTAAATCTTCATTTCAAAACATACAGTTTTTGTGCGCGTTTCCCCCGATCAAATTTTGGCGCCGTTGCCGGGGATGGGAACGGTTTGATATCACAAGTTTGCTAGCTTTTCTTTTTTATTTTTTGGTGTGCAGGTTAAAATTTTAGCATTGCAGAAGTTCACACTTGCTCAAGTGTGGTTGGGTAATTCTTGTATATTTTTATATTCTGCTGCTAATATTTTTTTATATTACCTGTGCACTGTAAATAATTGTAAGAACTAAAATACAGAAATTGGATGCTTTAAAATAGTTTAGACATTTGCATCTAGGCACGTGTCAATTTTTATTCCAATATATTGTATTTTTTCTTATGTTGTGCTACTAATAGGAGGTGAACATATGGCATTGCATATAATATAGGACAAACACTTCAGTGATTACTCGCTTTTTTGTGTTCATGCTTATATATATTGCACACTTGCACAAATTTAACTTAAGGGCAAAACCCAATACAAGATAAGGTGGGAAAGTCATTACCCTCCCTTAGCCCAAAAATCACCTCCCCACTCACACAACCCAAGCCATAATAAAATTTGCTAGACGTTGGCCCCTAAGGACATCTCGGACTCATTTAGGAGATTGACCTAATGGGGAAGTTATTAGAATTTGACTCTTACTAAATCGGTGTCTAAGGTTGGGGATTGAGAGGCGAAACCTCGAAGAACAGTGGTTTGGCATAATTAGGCCCGTTGCTCCGGCACGGATACCTCCCACTGATCTTGCCCCTACCTGGTCGATTAACTCGTGGTCAGCTTCCGATAACAGACCCCACGTGGACAGTCTAACCAGTTAGGAGTCGTCTAGGTCTAAGTCAACCCTAGCATAGGCTTGTTTTCTTTTTCTTTTTCTTTTTCTTTTTCTTTGTTGTTTGTTTGTTTGTTTGTTTTTCTTTTTTGTAATTGTGATATGGATTTTAATAACAACAATTCTTTCAATTATAATATGAATCCATATTTCACCCCGACCTCATTTGATTCGGATAACTCTGACCCGGCAATGTACAACATGAACCAACCATATATACCGGGTTGGGATTATCCGAATCAATATGACCCATATCCCCAACCATATGACCATAATTTTCAAAATAATTTCAACTCTTCACAGAGTTCATGGGATTCACCTACCCCGAGTCAAATTTTCAATCATCTTGTCCACAATTTTCACAATATTCGTTCCCCAATTTTGATTCATATACTCCTTTTCCTGAACCACCAACTGAAGAAAATCATCATTGGAAAGGAGTATAGAAGAGTCCCTACAACAAATGCAAAATTTGCTCAATTCACAACCCTTCCCACATCAAACTCCACATTCTCCTTTTCTAGAGCATCCAATTGAAGAAGAAATTGAGCTAGAAAAACGTTTGGAAGACTTTTGTGATAGAATGCAAAACATGTTGGACTCCTCATCTCAATCAAATTTTCAAGAGTCCTACTCATCTTTTCCAGTCTCACCTATTCAAAATAAACAACCATCAATACTGGACTTGAGTATGGAACCCTTGCGTGAGTCAGATCAAAATCCGATGGACTCACAAATTCACCATAATTTCCAAAATCAACTTCCATATGCATTTTTTCAAGAACCAATTACAAAGAATATGGAAGACATGATTCCGAATCCAAATTCTCTTACCCAACCTATCAGTAGGTTAGACTCAATTATGAGCGAATTGATCAATGAGAGCCAGGATAATCTTTCTTGTCAACCGTTGACCAATCCTCATATTCCTAACTCTACCGATTGGACCCAAGAATCATGTTCTTTTGGAAACCAAGATTCAATTTCAGAACATACATTTGAACTTGACCAATCTCCAAGTTATGAAAGTAACCTGGATATTTTGGCAAGTTATCCCTTCCCTGAAATTGAAATCGAACCTGAATGTGATCCTGAACTTCCTGTTGGGAACTCTATTTCACTTTTTGATTCAATAATGACCCCGGTATCCTTACCAGATTTTTTCTCTATTCCGGAGTCAATGTTGAATCCTGTACCAGTACACCGTGAAATGGAATCACCTATCTCTCATGATCACACTTCATTTATGGGGAAAGTGTGTGAACATCAATTCTTTGGGTTGGACCCTATTTTTGAACCAATTTCGACTCTCATTGTTGACTCTCGCCTTGATCTTAGTCAAATTCCCGAGTCGGTATCGGTTTTTATTCCTGATCCCTTTGAGTCCAAATCCATCATCTTCCAAAATCACACTTCATTGATGGACAAGAATGTTGAAGAAAATGACTCAGTAATTATTTTTGAAAATTGGAAATTAGATGGGAAAATTTTTTTAAATAAAATCATGCATGCCATCATCATTTTACCGGGTCGTCTTAAAGAGGTCATTGGTGGGTTCCTGCAAGATCCACGCTATTTTGATTGGGTAGTAACGCTTGGCCCAATCAGACCACCACCGGAGCCACCACCCTGAGGTAATTTTCCTTCTCTCCCATTTATTTCATGTATATACACATTCACGATGCATTGAGGGCAATGCATGAGATAAGTGTGGGGGAGGGTTTACTAACATAGTTAGTTTTATATTTTCTTTCTTTTACACTTCTTTTTAAATTTTTTTAAAAAAGAAAAAATCTTTTATATAAAATCTTTTCTTTTCTTTTTACAAAACTTTTTGAAACAAGATAAATAGTTTTGATTTATTTTTAAGAAAATTAAGATTATCTTAGGAATTAGGAAGACCTAAAATTATGAAATTTTAAACCAAGTCCAAATAATAGATCTTGTTTAATTTTAGGATAAGAAAATAAAATTAAAAAGATAATTTGATCTTGAATTTTTTGCCTTAGATTTATACACTTCACACTTACACAATTTTTGGGATTGAAACAAAGACTAGAAATGCCATAAAAATATATTATGATAATAAAAACTACTTATTGAAGTTGGGTAATTATGCCTCAGGAAGCATGATTATTCATACCTAAAATGGTGAAAAAAAATAAAATAACCCCCTTTAGTTTTGTGGCCTTGTTTACTCGAGTCCTTAAGTCCGAGGGATGTTTTCTCATCTGGTGCCCTAAGACCATCTGGTTTGGGAGTCACCGCTAAAGGCTCACTACCCGGGTAAATAAGAAAGCCTAAGAAAACTAAGGGAAGAAAAAAGAAAAAAATAATATATATTAAATAAATGGCATGAAAGTTAGAGTCGATATCCCAAAAAATCTTCATAGTCCACCAAGTGCATATTTTCTAAGAATTTTATGAAAGATTAAAGAGTCAATTCAATTTTAAATTCTTACATTTAATTTATAATAAGATTTTTTGCATTTTGACTTAGTTTAAGAAAGAACAATTTCTGGTTAACCTATGACCTTAGAGCACTTATATTTTCACAAAAATATTTCAACACTTTTCTCTATTTCAAAATGTGTTTTCAAAATACTAACATTTGATTTCTTTCTTTATGGATTTTGTGGGTGTAATCCGCTGAAAACCCTCATGAGACAAAACTCCTCCTCTAGGGAAAACTTAGAGGTTTAACGGCTTGTTGCACATGCTCAGTGCAATCGCGTCACCTGCGAAAGTGGTGTAATAATTTTCTTATTTTTGTTTTGCTCAGGACGAGCAAAAAGATAAGTGTGGGGGTGTGATTAGTATCTAATTTTGCAAATTTATACCTCATCTTCACATTTATTTGATAATAAATTTTTCTAATAATACCTTACTTGCTTGATCCTAGGTTCATGGTGTGCAAATGAAGAAGAAGATCTAAATCACCATTTAATTGGTGATTAAAAGCCTATTATCATAGCCATTGACCTAGAGGAGCTGATTCGTCAAAACCAGGGGTCAGAAACCAGAAACCGGGAGCAGAATCTGACAGGGGACCAAAAGGAACGCGCGCGGCTCGAAGCACCGCGCGCGCGCGCCACCAAGGGGCCGCGGAAACGCGGCCCAAGCCGCGTTTCCGCGGCCATACGGCCGCGGCGCCGCTTTGGGCCAGGGTCTGTCCCCTGGCCCCCCTCTTCCCTAGTGCCTATAAATACCCCCCTGGGGCTTTCAGAAGGAGGTGTGCAAGGTTTAGGGTAGTTTCCATTTTTCATTTTGTAGTTTAGGGTAGTTTAGTGTAGTTTATCTCCTTCTTCCTCCCTTGTATTTTTCATTTATTTTAGATCTTGTAATAGGGAGAGAGAGTGGTACATGCTTGGAATGCAAGAGTGCCTGTAATAGAAGGTGACAATCTATGAAAGGTGCTCTCTTTACCTCTCTATGTTTTCTTCTCTCCAATCTCTTTTACATGTGTAGCTAATCTTTTCTCTCATGGAACTAACTACTAACCACCAACTAGTTTAACTTCTTTTATGATAATCCACATGAATCTAATAGCCTCGTTTTGGCCTTGCTCTTGCAAGAGCCATTGATGGCTCATGATGATGGATCTAACTCTAACTTTCTAACCACTAACAAGCTAACATTACTTTACTCCATGCTTACTTTTCTATAGTATTGATGGTTTAAGTGTAGCTTGAACTTGTTTGTTGAGTTGGGTTGTGAAGAGTTACATATGGGTCATGCTTTGTAAACCTCTTGAACCAAGGACTAGTGATTGCCAAGGATACATGTGAGGCAACTATCACTAAGAGGTTAGCATATTGGTGGAGTCATTAGTAGTTAGTAGCCATGGGTTTTCTTTCTTTTTCACTTCATTTTAGATATAAAAACAAAACTACAAAAATAATTCTTTTCTATGTTTCCCACTTCCTTGTTTTCACCGTACACTTCTCTTTTCATTCTTTGTTTCTTTTCTTTTCATTCTTTAAAACTTTGAAGAACTTTTTAACAAACACGTGAATCAACCGTGTAAGCTTCTATCGCCTCCCGTCCTTGTGGATTCGACTCGTTTTAGCCTCTATGCTATAACGGAAGTATCGAGGAAGCCAAAGCACACACACTTTAAATCTTCATTTCAAAACATACACTTTTTGTGCGCGGTTTCCCCCCGATCAACAATCAAACAAAGAAGTTTGCACGCTTTCAATTTTTTCTCAAGAAACATGGTTATGATGAATGTGATGGAGTGTGTTATTTCCAATATGTGTATATGTAAACATATGTAATATGTATTGGATAAGTAAATTGTGTGTGAACTCTCATGAGAGCATAATTTAACCGACAAATTCTAATCAAATGTGCTACTACTATTAAATGTGGTGCAAAATGTATGATTGTTATTGATTGTTATACTTGATGACAATGTATTACTGCGTTGTGTATGTGCCTGTGTGTGTGTGTAGTGAGTAGCTGAAGTTATAGTAGGGTACATGTTGGAGTATTGATGGAGTACCAATCGTTTATATTCGTAGCAGATAGGGGGTGGTGTGCCCGAATAGTATATATATCCATCCATTTGTGGCGGACAGAGGGTATACCCGAATGGTGTATGTTTATTGAAAAAGAAAATTTACTCATATATGTATATATGTTGATGTTTGATATCTACACTGTGACCACATGTGAAATGAGAATAATTAAAATGATTTAGTTTTCAAATATCATGTGATACATGCGTAATTATGTGTATCTTAAAAATTTGTATATTTTACAATCTTTATCATCAAATTAAATTTTGAAATTATATTATACTTCACTTACTGAACTGTCGAACTCACTCCATTAAGTTTTTCATGCTTTCAGGTCAGAATAAGGGTAAGCCTTGGCATGAGGATTAACAGATCATAAAGCTAGGACCAAAGCGCTGCATCACTTCTTTTCAAATACTTTTGTCATGTAGTAGTTGGTTAGAAATGTCAAATGTATAAACTAAAATACAAAACTTATATATATTTTGTTGTGCATGTGCAATGCCCTAGTGTATCAGTTGTATATTATATATGTGGAAGGGTGGATTCGGTGATTTTCTTGAGGGTAAGTATTGAATTTGGATGACTCAAAGGTATGTATATACATTTTCTTTTAAAAACTAAGTAGACAATGTCAAGATGAAATACTATTATCGATTGCGTGGGTGATTGTTTTTATATATTACGTTATGAGATTGGTGTAAAGCCGTGTAAGTTGTTGATGATATATGTATTGTATTGGACAAGTGATATTTTACAGGTGAGATACTGTCAAAATTTCGAACAATTATGTGATAAGATATTATTCCCTTGATTTAAGGATAAGTGGAGAATTTGTGTAATAAAATCTGGGACCTTGACCGTTGGTATCAGAGCGTGGTTATACATAAGGAGTAGCACCAGGTAGATGTAGAAAATAGGATTGATTGCACTTGTATGTATGATTGTATGCAGGTAGTATTAAAGAGGGTAGCGGTTCCTTACAGACTTGATTAAGTTTTGAGATATCAGATATTTAATCACTCTCTTGCAATAGAATTTAGATACCCGCATATTTGGATTCGAATGAATTTAGCTAAGGGTGCAGGTCCTAAGCATGAATCCTCAGTGTTATGACACTAGGAGAAAAGAGTGACAAAAAAAATCGGTTAAGTCAGACTTAGTTCAAAATGTAATGACACCAATAAGCTATCAGTTGGACAAATGAATCATATTAAAGAGGATGGTAGACTAGATACTTTTCTTTTGAGAAATTTTCACACTATTCATTATTAATTATTTGATTCGGGAATTTATCCTAAAGATTTGACTTGAGTGATCTTGTTATTCAGACGGGATATTTAGACATGTCTGGGGTGTCCTCGAGCAGTGCTAAATAGGACAGTATGAGTTAGATAGCTGCTACTGCAGATTAGAATTTTAAGACTGGGGAGACAAACTTGGAGGTAATCTTCGTAAGGCCCGGAGGGTATTGAGGAATCAATGAATATCAGGAAGACGAAGAGGATTCAAACTTAATAAGTGGTACGGAGAGTGCCATAAGGGTTCACCGATAATTGAAATATTAGACGATGCATCAAATCAAGGTGAAGAATACAGTGAAAGATATTATTTGAAAGAATTTGGTGTCATCCTAGTTGGGCGGAGAACTGAGGTCTATATGATGGAGATCTTGATGATTGACATTGTGGTGACTCAAAAGATATGATAAAGGATGATGTCAGTGACAGCGAGAGCTCTGGTTGAAGTGATTCTAGTGGCAGTAGTGTTACTTCTTAAGCTAAACCAGAAGTACTTTTTGTGAACAAAAGAGACAGATATTCTGCAGATTTTGGGAGAGAAACATTTTTGTTGTTTTATGCATGGCAAGATAGATGTTTTAGGAAAATTTTTGGGAAGGATATTTTGATATTTTGTATACATAACGAAAATATATAAATGATACATCTTGTCTGGTAATCTTTTGAAGAATGAATACAATGATGACTCTTGTCTAACTGAAAATTTTATATTCATACCATCTTTATCAGTCATGTACCTCTATATTTAGTTATCATTCAATTGTAATGAATAAGTTATTACTTATTATAAAAGAAAGCAAAAGGATGCCAACCAACCACTAGTGGATGATGGCCCAAATGTAGAAATGCAGCAAAATAGTACAATGGGTAGCTTCCATTCCCAAGCAACCAAGAGAGATCTGAAAAAAATTGTGAAAGAAGATCAGAAGCTTCAGGAATGATACTGGAATGTCTTACACAAATAATAAGTCAGGGTAATAACCCACATCGAGCCTTAGAACAGTTTCAAAAGTTACACCTCCTGCATTTGAAAGATAAGCTAACCCGTTACAAGCTGAAAAATCGTTGTTACAAAAAGAAAAGATCTTAGATGTGATGGATTCTCAGAAGATCAGAGAGTTTCATTACCGGAGGATAAAAGAAAATTTAATAATGCTAGAATTTTGAAGACAAGAATACTTAAGATTATCTAATGCAGAAATTTAATCAGAAATACTTTCCGAAATTCACCAGAGAAAGGCTAGCCTCGAAAATTCTAAAACTAAAGCAGAGGCAGATGATAGTAAACCACTATGACACAAAATTTACTCAACTATTCTGATATGCAGAAAGTTTGATCAGAAATGAAGCAGACAAGACCAAGAAATTCATAGAAGTCTTGAAGACTGAAATCAAGAGTAAACTTATTACCCTCCAGGTGAAAGTATATATACAAGCTATAAAAAAAAGCACATTTGGAGAACAGAGCAATAGAGCAAGATAAACTTTATAAGTTGAAGCACATTTGTTGAAGGATCCGGAGAATAGAGCAAGATAAACTTCAAGTTTCAAATGTCCACGATACCAGGAATCATTTAATTGGAGAACATTCAAATTTGGAACTGGTTGAGGTAGGAATTCAGTGAGATTCCATTGCAAAGGAGTATAAATCTAAGCTGGGGACAAGGATCAAAAGCTGAAGGGTGAGGTTTCACAACACATGTCAAAGTGGCAAGTTGGTGCAAGCTTGTGAGTTGAAATGGGAAGTCACGGCTTTGAGGCTCTTGGTCACACAAATAATTGCTTTATTTTCATTTTGTAATTGGTGAATACTTCTCACGTTAAATAAATTTACTTTCTTCTAACTAATACAGCCAATGAAGATTTAATGGTTGGTATGTTAAATGTTTTGATGATGAGTCACAGATTCGAAACCTGCTAACCAACATGCTGGTTTTTTAATTTTTATTTTATTTGCATTTTTTGAATAAATCAGTATTTAATTATTGTTTTATTGGATTAAATTCTTATCAATTCAGAAAATTCTCAAAAATCCATAAAGTTAGAAATAAATCAACATTTAATTATTATTTTATTGGATTAAATTCTTATAAATTCAGAAAATTCTCAAAAATCCATAAAGATAGAAGAAGTCATCCTAAACATTGGTATGAAGTCAGATCTCTGAAATTCATTCCCTATTGTTAATTAAAATAAATCCCGACGTCAGCTTGTGACACCGATCGACCCCGAATTGAGATTCTGCTCTAATAATTCTCAAAAATTTTCAGAAAATTCAGAAAATTCAAAATAATGGGAAAAATATCTTGAGTTCAAAAGGCCTCAATTCGGTTATCAGAATGATTAAATCGAGTATCGTATACTAGTATTAGCATACGTATGTTGGGAACCAAGGGTTACATGCATTATATTAGACAGACTCCCTTTTCTGTTTGTGGTGTGAGATCGACTGTTTGATCAATCACTAAGGAAAATCTCCATCACAATATTCATGTTGAGAACTTGATGTTCTCACATGTTGAGGATACATTTTAGTTTTTATATATTTGTATTATATATTTGTATTGTGAGTTCAATACTTGTTTGATGTGCAGTTCTTAGAAAACGTATTTCTCCAGTGCCCGTAAAATAAGTTGTGTTTCCATCAGAATGCCTAAAAATCCACAGGTTTTGAGACTTAAATTCTGCAGATAAAGTTTCCTGACATTTATTTATTGGATTTTTAATTATTCTGTTATTGTTTTTACTTTTTTTTAACTATAATAGTTATTAGGCTGGCCAAAATGAAACTGAGTACTATTTGGTCGAGTCAATGCAATGCTCAATTTAAGTTTGGGCTAACCCAATCCAGCCCAGTACAGTTTGGGTCAATGTCAGCCCGGCCCGGCCCATTCTCATCCCCATCCTGAGTAACATGTCGGAAGTTAAAAATGAGGAATTGACTTAATTATGATATCAGGTGCTGTGCATAATAGGAATATTTGGCAATGATGAGAAAAAGTCCGATGCTTTTGATTACAACACCAATTATGTAGTGATTTTCTCGGTATATAATTAATCTACAACTTAGAACTGCTTTGCCCTACATCATAAGATCAGGTGAAGATACGGAGGGTGGGCCTATTTTAAATTGATTGCACTCTTGAAAGTGTCGCCGCAAGATTGATAACAATAGAGTCTTTTGCCGAAGAAGAGGCCATAAGTAAGAATAGATTCTACATTGACTGTGCCATTTTTGTCTCATCTAGGAATCTGAGAAAGATCCCATATATAAACAAGTAATAAGACTCTTCAGAACAGTACATTCCATTCCATCAGTGGCTGTTTTAAATTCAAGGAAGGAGGGCGGAGGTGAGAAAGTGAGAAGAATATATATTTTTTTTTAGAAAATGAAAATTTATATTTATTTTTTTAGTGTTTAGTTAGTTATTGAAAAGTAAAAAATATATATATTCTGTTTTTTAATATTTGATTAGTAATAGAAAAGTAAAAGTAGAAAAATTGACTATCAAATAATATTAAAGTAAAAATTAATTATGAAAAAATTTAAACTGTAATTAGAATGCTAGTGAGATTTATATGAACACAAAATTAACTGTTTTGAGACACAGTTTATTATAAATGATATTTATATGACCACAAAATTAACTGTAACATTTTAAAAATGAGAAAATGGTTATGTAAAAGGGAAATAAAAGGAAAAGAGGTTTTCCTCATTTTCCTTTTCCGGAGTCTGAATGGATTGGACAGCTAAAATGAGAAATGACACTTCCACACTTCGCCAATTCCGCCCGCTTCCTTGAATCCAAACAACCTAGAATCAAGATAATTGCTAAACATTATTATGCATGAGATAATCATGCAAATCATTGTAGGACTATTATGTATTAGAGAATCAAGCAAATAAAAGTATATTGTCATATCACTGTTTATTTATGTAGAAATCATAGAAATAATAGGCCACTTCTGCTAGAAATATTCCAATCTTTCGTATGATATATGCTTCAATGCAATAATAAGAAAACACAATGCAAAGGAACTGTTTCCTCCTAGAAGACCATCCAAAGGATTACTATATGAGCAAATCATTCCAATAAACGCCTGGGAATTCTTATTTATTCAAACAAGGCTATGAGGAAAAATAGTTCATCCATGCCTTTTCCCACAAAGGCTCTGGTGATACAGGAGCAGTAGAAGATATTGACAAGATAGCAAGTACCATGTTTTACATTGTCACCACCACTCAAATCATCGATGCCAATAATTTGAGAAATAAAAGTAAGACTACCATCCTTCTATATAAGATTGATAGTGTTGTTCGTCGTGATGATAGCATTGTTACCACCATAGCTTTCAGGAGAAGAAAACTAAGAAACATCGCGCATGAGATGATGTTTGTACCCTGAATCGAAATCTAATTATCTTCAAAATAAAAATTAATGTAAGTTATAGCACTTACAGTAGTAGCCTCTGCCAAATAATGCTTCCCCCAATTTTCCTCTTTGAAACCACTTTCATTATCTGCAGCATTGCTCGATTTTTGCTTCACGCGCCGATTCCTTTTTATGTTCCCAATTTTGTTGCATCGAAAACACCTTGGACTTTTTTTATTTTCTTCACTTTCTGAAGAAGAATCCTCATCTTTGTCATCATGCTTCTTCTTCTTGCCTTTATCAAAAAATTCTTCCTGTCAGAATACAGAGAATCTTCCTCGCGTCTAGAGATAAAATGCCTTGTCATTTAATGAGTCAAAGACTCTTGAGATGAAAGAAGATTTTCAAAATTTGTCAAGGATGATCGTCGATCCCAACCTTAAATAGCGGTGATATATCAAATATAATGCACATCTAGCCCCCAAATAATTAGCTGCTTCATTCGAAACTCCGAACTTAGCTCCTCGGGATCTAGCATAGATATTTTTGAATAAAGACTTTTAAATTTCAGAAAATATCGAGAAACGGACAGGTCACTTTGTTTTGTATTGGTAACTCATTTTGCAGGAATTGTAATCGAGCAACATTCTTCTTGGTTAATAACCCATCAAAGAAATTTCAGATATCAGAAATTTACCTGCAACCCATAATATGCTCAAACTTCATGAGAGATGGTCCTCTTCAACGCGAATTTTGTTATGACATTGTCTTGTTTTCAAAAAGAGGTGATGATCAAAGAAGATCAAATCAAGATTAGAAAGAAGAACTTAAAAAAGAAGCAGATTAAGAAAATAGTGTGGCAGCCGACAGGCCTGCCAACCACACTCAACAGAGAAGAAACACAGCTCAGAATTTTGACAGGTAGCAGACACTATCGACAGGCCTGAATTCAGATTTCTTTTCAAGCGCATTCAGATTTCTTTTCTGATGGACTCTGAATAGAATTCAAATAAAATTCATTGAAGGATGTGTTTCTAAAAATTAAAGGGTTTAGAACTGTTCTATGTAACGGTTCAGGGTAATAAATCACTAAATTAACACTAAATAAATCCAAATTGTTCAAAATCTTTTCTACCATTGAAAATTTTGATAGTACCTCCTCTAAAATCTGTAGGATCTATCTCAATATAACAACTCAGATTTCTGTTAATACAACCTACTTATCAATATACGACATCTCACATAATATACAATAACATTTCAGCTTGACCTCTCTACTTAAACATCTAACGTAACTGTCCATCAACACTGATCTTTATTATATACCTGAACACATAATATGTCTCAAGTTAAGATTCAGATTAAGTGTCACACTACATATCCTTAATTACATATCAAGCCCAACTTAAAGTTCTAACAAGTTTCAGTATACTGTTACATATAGCAAAGTTTCAAATTATACATATATAATCACGTAAGAAGAGATATGTCCAAAGAAATTATTTCCACGAGAATTCTTCTTTTATATCAAAATAATTCTGGCTTCAAGCGAGCCCCTTACCTTTGTTTAAACCTGAAAATTTTTAATGGAATGTAATGAACTAAACGGCTCAGTGAATAAAGTTGTTAACCCAGCGATTATTGTGCGCTTTCACAACAAGAATGCATATGGCAATCTCTACTATAATATATATATATATATATATATATATATATATATATATATATATATATATATATATATATATATATATATATATTTATAATAAAAAAATCAAGAATTTTATAAATTTTTGTTACAAAGATGTATCACACGATAATAGGTAAATCATTTTATTCAGGTTTGTCATAAACCTCATTACCCCGTCTTCACACACCGTCAGAATTCCCATCGGCCCCTTCCTCCTGGTATACATAACATTATGTTACCTCGTGTTCACACACTGCCAGAATTTTCATCGGCCCCTTCATCCTAATGAAAAAAACACCTAGAGGGGGGGGGGGTGAATAGGTGTTAGTGCTAATCTAAAACTAAATGCAAAGCTAAGTGCGCTAAATGCGGAAGCTAATGCAAATTATGCACAAACTAATACAATACAACAAGTGTAGCCGAATTCTCCTTGCGAGGCTCTGGACTAACTCCCCTTGATTCCCCTTGAAATGGGTTGAGGCGCTATGTGAAGCTCTTGTTGGATGAGTATAAGTTAGGCACACACACACAAGCAATCCAAGCAATGTGCACACACAATCAAGCCAAGCAATCAAGGATATAGCAATATGGATTATGCAAGGCACAACACAAGCAAATAAATATGACAAGATGAATTATGCTCAACAAAAGCAAATACGATATGAATGAAGTATGATGCTTTGCACAAATGTAAAGAGAATAGAGTTGAGAGAAATTGGATCAAACGCTAACACAAAGATTTGTTTCGAGGTTCGAGTACCCAACTCTACATCCCCGCCTACACCACCGTGTAGGATTTCCCAATCCACTATAGGAGTACCAAACTCCTCTCTCAACCTTTACAAAGCCACCGAGGCTATACAACCACAATCCACCTCTACCGAAGAGGGATAAGGCCCGTAGCCAATACAACAACCACAACCAACACCTCTACCGAAGAGGGTTTACAACCAAACTCAATCACCTCACACCTGAGGGATACAAACCAATCACCCGATCACCTCTACCGAAGAGGGATACAACAAGAATAAGGGTGTACAACTTAGAGGTTACAACAACAACCTCAAAACTCTCTCTTTTCTTTTCTCTTTCCAGAAAACAAATGATCCTAATAGATTAGGATAGAAGATAGCTCAAGTGTGGAAAACTAGGTGTTTGGAAAACAAGCAACAAAGAAAATACTTGGGAAAATTCTTGCAAAAGATATAGAATAAAAACCTAGACAAATCTCCCAAAATATTCTTTTCTTTGATTTTTCTAAAAACCTAAAACAATAAAGATTGGAAGTTTTAAAGCACAAAAACTCTTTTAAAACTCTTTTAAACACTTCAGAAAACCAGAATTTTTTCTCTTCAAAAACTTGGCCAAAATCCCCAAAGAGATGGGGTTTTTATAGCCCCAACAGAAAACTAGCCGTTAGAGCTGAGCTGGCAGCTCTGACAGGCAACGGTCGACCGGTCCGGTCGACCGCCAACGGTCAGAAATATGACCGTTGGGCAACGGCGGTCGACAGGCCCGGTCGACCGAAACAAACCGAGAGCAGAACTCTTCTGCAGCGGTCGACCGCCCGGTCGACCCAAACAAACAGAGAGCAGAGCTCTCAGACCCGGTCGACCGGCCCGGTCGACCGTTTTTGTGTCTGCCCAGACGTGCACATCTGTGCACGTCGGTCGACCCTAGGGGTCGACCGGCTCTTGGTGCGGTCGACCGTCCGGGTCGACCGACCAGCCTGTCAGCAAAAAAAAAGACAGAAAATTTGGAAAAATATTTTCTAAAAAATCTTTTATCTCTTTTAAAATACCATAAAAATTGTTTTATCATTTTATATTGAAACTCAAACAAGTGATAAAAATTCCAAGACAATATATCAACATATCAATTCATTTTTGTGTCTTGCCAATTTTATCAAAAACAAAACTTGTATTTTTATCAAACTTGATTTTTCAATAGGAAATCTGATTTTCCTAAAAACTTATAGAAATACAAAAACATGATATTTGAACATTATTAAGCATGATGCATATGGACATAGGTCTAATATACATTCAACAAATATATCATAGTTTTTGTCTTTAATTACAAAAATATGTTTTATACCAAAACATAAAACTACATGAATAGGTATGTCAAACTAAGTTTGTATAAGTCATATGAGCATGTATGTATATCTAGAACATATCTAATATACATAGAAATAAAGTAAACTTGTTTTGATCAAACTATTCATGAAAGCCAAAATACAAATCATGAAACGTGTGTGTTGTGCACTTGAGCATATCAACTATACTAAGCTTTACAAATGGATTTAAAACACACTATCTAAAGTATGGATACCTAAGTCCTCTTGATGATCTTCATCTTCAAGTAGACTTGCTCCAAAACTCCATCCATGGGCTAGGCAATGTGTGATCTTGACGCTTTGGCCCTGGAATCATCATGAAAAGCTTCTAAACACCTTGTTGAAGTTAATCACCAACTAATATCTTGGTTAATGATCTGAAACTTAAACAACACAAGATTATTAGTAAACATAACTACGTGAGTTAATCATCATCAAAACTAGAGTGGAAGGCCTTTGGGCCAACAATCTCCCCCTTTTTGATGATGACAAAACTCATGGAGTTATATATGCATGGATTAAAGTTAAGCTTCAAAGAAGCTCCCCCTTAACTCATGCATAAACAATAAATAAAATATATGCAATGAATGTACATAAACATGTATGCATCAATATGCATAAAACACAAACACATGTTCTAGAAGCTCTAGTTACCAATTAAATTAATAAAGCATTAACAACAAAAACACTAGATGCTCTAGATACCAATAAAACTTAAAACTTACCAATAAATAATAAAACTTAATATATGCAAAAACATAAGAAACATAAGTATGCATATATAAAAACATGTTAAACTTTCAAATAATTCTCCCCCTTTTTGTCAATCATCAACAAAGGGGTAAACAAAGTAAAATCAAATCAACCAAATTTTTCTCCCCCTTTTTGTCAAACAAAAAGATCAAGAAGGGGTTAAACAATCCAAACAATAAAAATGAGGGATAAAAATCTTTCTCCCCTTTTAAGTCAATCAAAATAATAAAACAATGTTCTCCCCCTTTTGTCTAACACAAAAACAAGGTCAATAAGGGGTGACTATAAACAACATGATATCAATAGATAAAAATGTCAATGAAGTATCTTGATACCAATTAAAAATAAACAAAGATTAATAGATATTATATGCTATATACATTCATGAAGAGGAAGACGCTAAGTTAGCTTCCCTACACATATGCATTACATGAAGGAGGGATGTGAAGCCCTAATTCACGTAACACACATTATGTAATGAATAAGAGGAGATGTGAAGCTCCCCCTACACACGTGTACCACATAAAGAAGAGATGTTAAGCTCTTCAATACACAATACACTCAACATGAATCTATATGCATATAGTCAATACAAATCAAAACTTTTATATTTTTCAAAAAAAAAAATTTAGATACCAATTTTAAGTAAAAACACATGAAACATCTTGATATCAATTGAAATTAAACATAATAAATTTTGAATGTCTAAACAAATTTTGATACCAATTGTAAATGATTTTCATATTAAACATATGATACCAATATGAAATTTTCAATCATAAAGTAAGGGAGTGGGAAACAAATACCAATTGAAGAATCATCAATTGAAGTACAAAATTAAATTTCTCCCCCTTTATGAAATACCAACTAAAATGATGCATGGGCTTGATACCAATTTAAAAATGATCAATTGAAACAAAATTGAATCTCAAGCACTAGCATAAACAAGATTTTGAAAAAAAATATATCTTAAGCACAAATAAAATGTGTATGAAATAGAATGAGTACCAATCACCAATAGATGATACCAATTGAAAAATATACATACACAATAAACATATGAGTATACAAAAGATCAAAATGATACCAATTGAAAGAGTTCAATGATACCAATTGACATAGCAATGAGTTCAAGTGTATACATCATATTACAATACCTCCCAATCAAGGTTCAAGTTTAAATGATTTTCATTTTAAAGCATACAAGACCATGATCTCCCATCCATCCGCCCAAAAAGGGTAGGGGTTTTCAAAAATAGATTTGAAAATAAGCTTTGTTTGAAAATCACTACCATAGTGAAGAATACCGTAACTAGTTAAATGGAAAATCTTTTAAACTAGTACGAAATCCTTCAAGTAAGGAATAAAACAAAATTGTTTTTCATGAAATAAGAAATCCACATGAAAATCAACACTCTAATCCAATTAAGCACAATTTTGACTCATGAAAAACAAAACATGAGCAAGCAATAAAAGTGAGTGTACATATAAAGTGTGAATATCATAATCATGAAAATTTTTCATTAAGCTCAATTATTCCTTAATCATGAAAACACGAAAAACATCAAGACTTATTTAACTTTCATGGCATATGTATGTCTAATACAAACTAAAGTATACATACATATCCAAAACACAACGAGTCCACAAAGTGTATATGCATGAAGGCACGTGGCTCAAAAGGATAAACATGTATATCTAATAGTTTGGACAAGATAGACATATACATGAAGTTAAACAATTAAACCACAAAATCAAGAAAAACTTCACCAAAACAAATTTCATTTTATGGTATATGTATGAATTGTCAACACAAGAAGTATACATACATATCCCTAAACACAATTGAGTCCATATATATAGATTTGCATGAAAGGCAAATGACTCAAGGGGTATACATGTATATCTTAAAGTTTGGCAATACAACCATATACATGAAGTGAAAAACTTATAAAATAAATCCAAAATGGGAATACAAGTTTAACATGTATGAATCATCAAAACTAGACTATACTAGCACATCTAATGGGTTCAAATAGGCAATCAAGCCCAAACATATATAAATTTATTTGTGGCCCACTATATGTTCAAGTATAAATCCTAATTTTAATGAAAACTAACATCTAAACAAGTAATCTTAACATGAAGCATCAAAACACAATAAAGAAATCACCATGATAAAACTAAAACATGATTATTATGTAAATTCACATGCATTAGATTCATGATGTACAATATAGTTTAAACAAAAGTGAGAACACTAATAATGGGTTCATACAAGCATGTGTGTCTCAAATACTATATTTGTATGTCAAGGATCTAATAATCATGACATTTACACACTAATCCATAGACAATGAAAACATGCTATAAAACATCAATATGAAAGCATGTAAAGAATAATAAGGAGTTAAGAATTGTTACCAAAACCTAGAAGGCAACTCTCCTTGTCTCCAAAACATGGTGGTCATCTCCACCAATCTTCCCTTGAAAGTGATGCATCCAATTGATTTCCTTTAAGTCCGAAACGCATCCACTCCAAGGTGTCATCACTCTCACGTCATGTGAGAGCCCACACCTACACCAAAAACAATAGGAGGGGTGGTCTTTGGTACCCACATCTTGTTGGGTCCATGGGGGTTAGTACCTTCTCTAACCCAAACAAACTTCTTTGCTAAATTCTCAACATGTAAACGATCATAGCAAAATTTAGCAAGATGGCCTTTTCGGCCACAATGTGTACATGTGTACACATGAGCATACATGTGTTGATGGTGTCCGTGTGGAGCATGTGTATGCCGTGGAGGGTGTGCATGCATAAAAGTTGGAGCTTGTTTCTTACGAACCAAGGTTTCCAAGCGTGTGTGATTCATGGCACATTGGCTCATAGTGGAGCCCAAACAATCTACTCTCTTCTTTAACATACAAATATCATCATTGATCTTAGAAGAAGAGGTACATGCATTAGGTAGACTAGATGAAGCTACACTAGCATGGCAAACATGTGCATCAATTTTATTTTGTAAAACAACATTTTTCTTTAAACAAATTTCTAAATCCTTTGAAATAGAATCAATTTTATTTTCAAAGAATTATTTTCATTTATAACAAAATCAACTTTAGAAGATAATTTTCATTTTTCTTCAAAATAGCATGGCAATCATTTTTAGACTTCAAAAAGTTATTTTCTTTAAGTGCAAGATCAAGTTGAGATTTTAATGAGTCCCTCTCATTAGCAATCTCCTCTTTCTCTTGCAAAACAACATCAAGTCTAGAATGTAAACTCTTATTTTCTTTTTAATTTCTAGACTTTTCCTTTTCAAAATCTTATAATTTTCAATTAATTTTTCACAAACACTAGAAAGTTCTTCATTAAAGCATGGGGATCAAAATTATCACATGAAGAACTAGAGCAATCATCACTATCTAAGTGGGGTTCCGAATGTACCTCAAGGGAGTCATTCCCTTGGACCATGAAGCATTGTGAATCGGATTCTCCACTAGATTCCTCTTCTTGAATTTGCACTTGAAGCTCCGAGGTGGTGGTTGTTGTTATCAATTTGTTCCACACTGCAAAGGCGGAATCAAAGTTAGAAACACACATAAGATAATCTTTAGGTAATGTGCTTCTAATGGCCTCTATGGCTTGTGCATTGGCCCCTATATGATTGCGATCACTAAGGAAGGATTCCTTGATAATAGCAAGATAAACTTTATGACCTAGGGTTTGTAAATAAACGGTCATCCTAATCTTCCAAACATGAATGTTTGAAGGGTCATACATAGGTGGGGTCATGAAGGCCATGGTAAACTAAATGTGTGCAAACAAGCAAATGCAAACAATAGATTAGCAAGCAAATAGATCTCACTCCTAGGATGTTAAGCCTAAGTATCAGGAGCACTAGCTCTGATACCAATTGAAAAAAAACACCTAGAGGGGGGGTGAATAGGTGTTAGTGCTAATCTAAAACTAAATGCAAAGCTAAGTGCGCTAAATGCGGAAGCTAATGCAAATTATGCACAAACTAATACAATACAACAAGTGTAGCCGAATTCTCCTTGCGAGGCTCTGGACTAACTCCCCTTGATCCCCCTTGAAATGGGTTGAGGCGCTATGTGAAGCTCTTGTTGGATGAGTACAAGTTAGGCACACACACACAAGCAATCCAAGCAATGTGCACACACAATCAAGCCAAGCAATCAAGGATATAGCAATATGGATTATGCAAGGCACAACACAAGCAAATAAATATGACAAGATGAATTATGCTCAACACAAGCAAATATGATATGAATGAAGTATGATGCTTTGCACAAATGTAAAGAGAATAGAGTTGAGAGAAATTGGATCAAACGCTAACACAAAGATTTGTTTCGAGGTTCGAGTACCCAACTCTACATCCCCGCCTACACCACCGTGTAGGATTTCCCAATCCACTATAGGAGTACCAAACTCCTCTCTCAACCTTTACAAAGCCACTGAGGCTATACAACCACAATCCACCTCTACCGAAGAGGGATAAGGCCCGTAGCCAATACAACAACCACAACCAACACCTCTACCGAAGAGGGTTTACAACCAAACTCAATCACCTCACACCTGAGGGATACAAACCAATCACCCGATCACCTCTACCGAAGAGGGATACAACAAGAATAAAGGTGTACAACTTAGAGGTTACAACAACAACCTCAAAACTCTCTCTTTTCTTTCTCTTCCCACAAAACAAATGATCCTAATAGATTAGGATAGAAGATAGCTCAAGTGTGAAAAACTAGGTGTTTGGAAAACAAGCAACAAAGAAAAATACTTGGGAAAATTCTTGCAAAAGATATAGAATAAAAACCTAGACAAATCTCCCAAAATATTCTTTTCTTTGATTTTTCCAAAAACCTAAAACAATAAAGATTGAAGTTTTAAAGCCCAAAAACTCTTTTTAAAACTCTTTTAAACACTTCAGAAAACCAGAATTTTTTCTCTTCAAAACTTGGCCAAAATCCCCAAAGAGATGGGATTTTTATAGCCCCAACAGAAAACTAGCCGTTAGAGCTGAGCTGGCAGCTCTGACAGGCAACGGTCGACCGGTCCGGTCGACCGCCAACGGTCAGAAATATGACCGTTGGGCAACAGCGGTCGACAGGCCCGGTCGACCGAAACAAACCGAGAGCAGAACTCTTCTGCAGCGGTCGACCGCCCGGTCGACCCAAACAAACAGAGAGCAGAGCTCTCAGACCCGGTCGACCGGCCCGGTCGACCGTTTTTGTGTCTGCCCAGACGTGCACATCTGTGCACGTCGGTCGACCCTAGGGGTCGACCGGCTCTTGGTGCGGTCGACCGTCCGGGTCGACCGACCAGCCTGTCAGCACAAAAAAAGACAGAAAATTTGGAAAAATATTTTCTAAAAAATCTTTATCTCTTTTAAAAATACCATAAAAATTGTTTTATCATTTTATATTGAAACTCAAACAAGTGATAAAAATTCCAAGACAATATATCAACATATCAATTCATTTTGTGTCTTGCCAATTTTATCAAAAACAAAACTTGTATTTTTTATCAAACTTGATTTTTCAATAGGAAATCTGATTTTCCTAAAAACTTATAGAAATACAAAAACATGATATTTGAACATTATTAAGCATGATGCATATGGACATAGGTCTAATATACATTCAACAAATATATCATAGTTTTTGTCTTTAAATACAAAAATATGTTTTATACCAAAACATAAAACTACATGAATAGGTATCTCAAACTAAGTTTGTATAAGTCATATGAGCATGTATGTATATCTAGAACATATCTAATATACATAGAAATAAAGTAAACTTGTTTTGATCAAACTATTCATGAAAACCAAAATCCAAATCATGAAACGTGTGTGTTGTGCACTTGAGCATATCAACTATACTAAGCTTTACAAATGGATCTAAAACACACTATCTAAACTATGGATACCTAAGTCCTCTTGATGATCTTCATCTTCAAGTAGACTTGCTCCAAAACTCCATCCACGGGCTAGGCAATGTGTGATCTTGACGCTTTGGCCCTGGAATCATCATGAAAAGCTTCTAAACACCTTGTTGAAGCTAATCACCAACTAATATCTTGGTTAATGATCTGAAACTTAAACAACACAAGATTATTAGTAAACATAACTACATGAGTTAATCATCATCAAAACTAGAGTGGAAGGCCTTTGGGCCAACACCTAATACCATCACCATTTTGCCCCGTCTTCGCGCACCGCCGAAATTTCCCATCGGCCGCTTCCTCCTCATATGAAATATTATGTTATAACATGGAATATAAATAACATACAAAAAATCTCCAATTTCTCATATAGAAATGTTTCATAACTTCTCATGCAAGAATGTATTTGAATGACATGATTATACCAATCTACATGTAGAAATCAGGCCTTTACTACAAGAATTATCCAAGCATCCATCTCATTACATATACATACACATATGTTAAATACACTTTACACCCAACATAGTATGCACCCTACACTAAATAGTATGATCATAATAGTGTTCATGTAGCCATCATACTTCAATTGTCATGGTTATCCAAATTATCAACTATTTCACGTATACATACCTATAATATATCATACATCCAATATTAACTTTCATGTATGCATACATACATATATGTTAAGTATGCATCACGCATATATGACATTCATCTAATATTCAATATATGATCATATTAGTTTTCATGTAGAAATCACAATTTCACATATGTGTTTATATAATAGTGTACATTACCTATATATGGCATACCTCCAATACTCAATAACATGATCATGGTAACTTTCATATACTAGTCACAATACACATATATGTAGCCTTAACTCTTGCTAGTATTCGAGTATTATCCATAGGATTCTCTAATCTCACAACTTAAGTATTTCATCTATATCATAAGTTAGGTTAAAAACTCTACTCACATCTTGAAGAAAGTTTCCCAAATACTTGGGCACATTTTAATTCCTTAACATCTATACATAAGTAAAATAAAAATCCCTATTAGCTCAAAGTTAATGACATCTACACCTGCTTTCATTAATCACTTACTAGTTACCTTGCTTAGCTAATAAAATGCACTTCTGATCCACTAATCTCTTCCACCTTTTCCTTGATCTTCATCCTTAACAAACCATGGAATTCTATGTTTTCTAATCTAAAGTTTAAGTAGAGGTAAGTATGATTTTAGGTGAAATCAAGAGAGAAAAAGGATTTTAGAGAGGGTGAGAGAGAGAGAGAAAAAGAGAGAGAGAAGGGGATGCCGACCTTGGGAGATGGCCGACGCCATGGAAAAAAGGGAGAAGGGTGAGGGGAGTGATGGGAGAGAATTTGAGGGAGGTCGCAGTTGAAGGAAAATGCAACAATGAAAAAATGAGATCCTACTTCAAAATTTCCTTTGTATACATTTCTCTCCCCTATCATGCCACTTGGCACAAGATCCATATTTTAAGCAAGTCCCCATGCCTCCCATCTCTCTCTTTAAAATATTGTCATGGGTATACAAAATATCTCTTGTATATGTATTCTTTATATACTAGTATATATACATATTTTATTCATGACACACATGTATGTACTTCTATTAACAATATTCATCATCTACATGAGATTATTTACTTCAAGGTTTATATTAAAATTTTGATTTAAATCATATTATTATTACAAAATTAGTTAACTTGATTTTGCTAAAAATCAACAAACATGGTATTAACTCATGATTAAATAAAATGGGTGTTACAGTTCTACCCACCTTAAGAAAGTTTCATCCCTGAAACTTGACGTACCTTGAAATAAGTAAGGGTAGGTTCTTTGAATTTCATCCTCTGATTCCCGTGTAGCTTCATCAGTTTGTTGGCTTCTCCACAGAACTTCAACAAGGGAATTACTTTGTTCCTCAGTTGTTTCTCCTTATGATCTAAAATTTGTATTAGTTCCTCAGTTGTTTCTCAAACTTGTAGAGGTTGATATGAAATAATATGATTGGGATCGGGTATATACTTTCTTAAATGAGAAATATAAAATAGATTATGAATCATTTCCAACTCTGGAGGTAATGATAGACAGTAGGAGATCGGTCCAATTTTATCTAATATCTCAAATGACCCAATACATTGAGGATTTAATTTATTCCTCTTGCCCGTCGTACCACTCCCTTCATTGGAGACACCTTTAGAAAAAATTTATCTCGCACTGAAAATTCTAACGATCTACGGCACTTGTCTGCATAGGCCTTTTGTCTACTTTGAGTTGCCTTCATCCTTTCCTTAATTAATTTAATCTTATTAGTAGTTTCTTGAATGATATCAAGACCAAGCATCATTCTATCTCTGACTTCTTCCCAAAAAATTGATGATATGCATTTCCTACCATATAAAGCCTAAAACTGGGGCATACCAGTGGTAGATTGATAGTTGTTGTTGCAAGCAAACTCTACTAAAGGTAGATGTTTGTCCCAGTTCTCCCAAAATCTAGCACACAAACGCTTAACATATCCTCTAGTATTTGTATAGCTCTTTTTGACTGCCCATCTATCTGGGGGTGTGCAGCCATATATGGTCATAACTTAGTACCCATGATTTCAGATAAACTCTTCTAAAATCTGGATTAAAATCGAGGTTCCCGATCTGATACAATAGAATTAGGTACTCTATGTAGTTGGACTATTTCTCGGATATATACTTAAGCTAATTTGTACATTAAGTAGCTGATCCAAATAGGTAAGAAGTAGGCAGATTTAGTAAGTCTATCCACCACAACCCAAATGACATCTAATCATTGTGAAGCTTGAGGAAATCTTGTAACAAAATCTATGATAATGTGAATCCATTTCCATTCAAGAATTGGCAATAGTACCAGTAGTCTTGGAGGTTTCTTATGCTCAACTTTTACCTGCTGGCATGCCAAATATCTCTATACATACTCTGCGATGTCTTTCTTCATTCTGTCCCACCAAAAACTATGTCACAGATCCTGATACATTTTAGTACTCCCCAGGTGCGTTGTATGAGGGGTATTATAAGCCTCTTTCATTATCTTTTTTTATTTCTTCTATTTCAGGCACAAAACACAACCAGTGTTCAAATCTCAACATGTCATCCTTAATATTGAATTCTTGAAGCTCTCCTTTCTATATCTTTCCTCAAATTTTCATCAACTGAGGGTCTCCTTGTTATGCTTCCTTGATCTCATCATGTAGATCAAATCTAACCCACTTGGTTTAACTGGCTCTCGACACTAGAGGAATCATTGTAAACTGTCTAAAAATCATTGAAGACAAGTCATCAGATAGCAGAGTTCGTACTTCAGACGCGAGGCTAATCAAAGCCATTTATGCAACGCCAAGATGCAGGGCTCGAATCTTGCACCCCCTGCATCACTGCAATGCCAAGATACAGAGCTTAAAGCCCGCGTCTCAGCACCACTGTAATGCCAAGACGCAGAGCTCGAAGCCTACGTCTCAACACCACTGCAATGCTAAGACGCAGGGCCTGAAGCCCGTGTCTTAGCACCCCTTCAATGCTAAGACACAGAGCTTGAAGCCCGCATCTCAGACGCAAAACTCGAGACACGCGTCCAACATAACATCAATGAGGGAATACAGAGTTTGAGGCTCATGTTTCAACACTACAGTAGTGCCCAAACACAGAGCTCGAGGCCCGCGTCCAGCATCATTTCAATGGCTAAATGCAAGGCTTAAACCCGCGTCCCAACTGTAGAGGAGCCCTGCGCCTCAGTTATAACTACCTCCGTTACTGGGTCAAGTACTGCCCACATAATGAGGGAGTTAACCCCTAATATGGAGGATTTTAGGGACAGTTTTACCCCTGAAATCCTTATAAATAGCTAAAGTTGCTATTGAAAAGGGGTCATAGTTTTTTTCAGCTGAGGAACACTGATAAAGAGTTAAACTCTTCTACCAACTTGCTAAGTTCAAGTTTTTGCCAAAGTCTCTTTGAGATTTTATTGGATAGGAACTGTGCTACTCCATCTGTGATCTAAGGAGAAAACTTTCAGAAGAGCTTGATGTTCACCCGATCAACAGGAAACAAGAATCACTTTCCACCGTTATGCAAAGAATGTTGCCCAAAGGCCTATCACTCTAGTTTTGATGATGATCAACTCATGTAGTTATATTTGCTAATGATCTTGTTTAATTAGTGACAGATTCTTTATCAAGATCTTAGTAGGTGCAAAGCTCATCAAAGGATTAAATGTCAAGATTTGGAGCTAGCACGGGGTGATCCAAGGAGCTTTGGATCAAGCTTGGACCAAGTCAAGAAGATGAGAAGCCTTCAAGGGAAGACTTCAAGAAGATGAAGACTTGTGTCTAGGTATAAGATTTTGTTTTTGTTTTAGTTAAAATGTAAAGGATAGAATAGTTGGTGGATTGCTCAAGTCATATCACACACACACTCTTGATAGAATTGTTTTCATGATAAAAATTTCATTTCATAAAAGATTTTCTTGTTAAGAAAAGATTTTCATTGTGACAAAATTCTATTTGGTTCTTGGTATTTCAAGTTTACATATCTTATATCCAAAACCAAGTTTAGTGCTTTATGTCAAAAACTAGATATTTCATCTTGATTGTGTAGTGGATCATATCCAAACACACTATGCTTTATAGTATATCTTGTTTTTGTATTTGATGAAAATTTGGAAAAACATGTTTTAGAAAAACAGTTTTTATATGAGCCAATATTTTCAAGTTACAAAAATAGTCAAATCTTTAATAACATGCCTTGATTTTGTGCAAGCATGTTTCTAGATTATAAAACTATTTTTTGTAGAATTTCTAAGTATTTATGGGATTTTTTATTAAGCCAAAAAGACCAATCTTTAAATCCCAAATTTTCTAGTTCTGGCAGTTCTGATTTTTCAGAACTGACAGTGGCCGGTCGACCGGGTCGGTCGACCGGACGTGCACAGACGTGCACGCCTGTGTGCACTGGAGAACGGTCGACCGTGCCGGTCGACCGCTTCAGAGAGTCTGCTCTCTGGAAATTCCGGTCGACCGCACCGGTCGACCGACAGAGAAGTAATTCTCTGCTCCAGGTGCGCGGTCGACCGGGCGGTCGACCGGAGGCTCCAACGGTCGGATTCTTGACCATTGGCGGTCGACCGGACCGGTCGACCGGCAGCTCTGACAGAGCCCTACGGTCAGATTTTTCTAGCCTCTATAAAAGGGGGTTTTGTCATTGTTTGAAGCTAAGATTTTAGGAGAGCTTTTGTCCAGTTATTTCCATTCTTTTAGCAGAGTTTTCTCCACAAAATAGAGTGCCAATATTTCCTATCAAAGGGATTTTATCAAGAGAGTGTTTATTGTGATTTCTTGAGTTTTCCATCAAAGTTCTTTCCTTGATTTCTCACACTACACTTGAGCATCCATAGTTATATCTATCCTATAGGAGAGTGTTGTAGTGAGAGTTTTGTTAGGTGATCAAGTGTTTAGATCACCAAGATCTTTCTTTGTATTTGAGGAAGCGGGCAAGTGTGCTCGCGGTGTTTTGAGTTCGGGTGCGGACTTGTTGTACGAGGTGCGGCCTCGACGAGCCGGTGGGCTTGTGGTGTGTAAGGGACTTTGGGAGTCCGAGGGCTTGTAGGTGTTGCGGCACCAAGGAGAGATCCGGTTGGATCGTGCATAGTGGAAATCCTTCGTGTGTCGAAGGCAGAGATGTAGAGCAAGTGTGCTCGAACCTCGAAACAAACCCTTTGTGTTTGCGATTGCTCACTCTTACTCTCTTACTCTTTTTGTCTCACTTATATCTTGCATTACTTTATAGTCTTTATCTCTTATATGCATGATATACCTTTGTGCTCATAATTGCTATACTTGCTTGGGATTGTTATTAACACTAGTATTCAACCAAGAGAGCCAACACGGCACCTCAACCCATTCAAGGGGAATCTAGAGGAGTTTGTCCAGAGCCTCGCAAGGGGAATTCGGCAACACTCTTGTGTTATACATAAGTGTTCAATTAAAAGAAGTTTAATTTGGTCAACTTAGTTTTAATTCCGCATTATTTGTTCACAAGTGACCATTAGATTAGCCATCACCTATTCACCCCCCTCTAGGTGATCTTACAATTGGTATCAGAGCCAAGTGCTCTTGATATTGGGTCTAACAACCTAGAGTTAAAGATCCTACTTTTAGGCTAATCACAATATTTTGTACACACACCATGGACTTCATGTCACCACCCACTTTTGACATCCTTAACATCCAAATTTGGAAGGTTAAGATGTCATTGTACCTCAAAGCCTTAGGATTTCATGTCTATCTTGCCACTACTAATAATGCTTATTCTTTAGATGGTAAGAACATTGAGGCTAATGCAAAAGCCCTTCATGCTATTAAGTCAACCCTAAATGATGATTATTTATCTAGGGTTTCTAATGTTGAATCGACTTTTGTAGTATGGAACATCATCACCTCCCTCGGCGAAAAAGATCTATACTATGCGGGGAGTGACTCGGACGTTGGAAGCGACACCTCCAACGCATGCTTTATGGTCCAAGGGGATGACCCCCTTGAGGTAAATTCCGAACATATGATGAGCTATCTACTTTTTGTCATCTATTGCTTGAGAAATATGACATGATTAGAAAAGAAAATAAAAATTTGAAAAAGAACATTGCTTGCATGCATATAGAACAAGATTCATTTAGAAGTAACATTGCATGCTTAGAATTAGAAAATAATAATTTGAAAAAGGATTTTGATTGCATGCTTAAAGAAAATGATTCTTTTAAATTTAAGATTGCATGCTTAGAAAAGGAAAATAAAGATTTGAAAAATGAGAATGTTTCCTTGATTGCTAAATTGAATGATTTATGTGAAGGGAATACTATTTTGAAAAATAAGATTGATTTGGTGGAAAAACAAAAGGAAGATGTTTTTCAAGAAAATATCACTTTGAAAAGAAAATTTGTTGAAAAAGAAAAAGATTTCGTTTCACAAAAGAAAAAGAAAAATGATCATATATCTCATCATGCTTTACATGCCACCACAAATGAGATAAATATTTTGAAAAATAAAATGGATAATTTGAGTTCAACTTTGAACTCTTGTGCATTTAATCATACTAAGTTGGAGTCAATGTTTTCAAAGAAACAAACTCCTCATGTTCATGCACATCACTCTCATCATCATGCTTATGTTGCACAACATGATCACACTCCTACACATAAGCATACTAAGGTGTACGTATGTACACATTGTGGCCGCAAAGGCCATTTAGCAAAATTTTGTTTTGATAAGAAACCTCATTTATATTTTGCTAAGTATAAAAGATTTTGGGATCCTTACAATAAAGCTAACCCCAAAGGACCCAAGAAAGTATGGGTACCAAACCCCCACCCTTTGATTTTGATGTAGGTGAGGGCTCTCACAAAACGTGAGAGGATTGGTGCCTTGATAGCGGATGCAATGGACATGATGGACAAACTTTTGGATGCATTGCTATCAAGGAGATTTTGGTGGGAAAGACCACCATGCTTGGAGTTTTGGAGTTGGTAACAATTTCTAGACTCCTATTTTATTTATGTACATGCTTTTATTTTCATAATATCATTCATAGCATGTTCATGTTTTAAGATTTTATGTGCTTCATGTGGCATTTACATGCTTAAATGTAGAATGTGTCAAAACTTGCATTTATACATATATGAATAGTGAACTACAATTGACTCATATATATTTGAACTTCATGCTCATTTGTATCCACTATATGCATGTGTATAGGCTAGTTTTGATGATTCGGTCATTTATACTTGTTATGCCTATCTTTGATCTTACTTCATGTATATGTGTGTTTAATTCAAATCTAATAATATACATGTATACCCCTTGAGTCATTTGCCTTCATGCAATATATATTGGACTCTTTTCATATTTGAGATATGTATGCATATTGTTAGAATTGGATAAATCATACATATACCATGAAGATTAGTATTTTAAATAAATAATAATAAAAAAATGATTTTTCATGTTTTTGATTTGTACAACAAAATGTGATTTATGATCTTTTTGAGCTTGAATGACTATTTTCATAAAAATGCTATTTACATGATCTTTTGAACACTCATCTTTATGATACAAAATATTTTGAGCTTTATAGACCATGAGTGATTAAATCTTTATGTATTTAGCAATGCTTTATGAAAAATATATGATTTGTTTTAAGATGAAAAATAAGATTTTCATGAGATTCATGCTTCACTTTCTATTTTCATGAAAATACCATTTACATAACCTTTGAACACTCATCTTTTATGATAAAAGATAATTTTTGAGCTTTATGGACTATGAGTGCTTGAACTTTTATGTATTTAGTATTATTCATGAAAAACATTTGACTTTGTATTTTTGAAGGATCTTTAACTAGTTTGTCAAAAATCCATTTAAACTAGTTATCTATTCTTCAAATTGATTCACATGATCCTATTTGAAATCATATGGATAAATTCTTTTGTATTTTTAAAATTTATTTGATGCTTCATGATTTGAATATTAGTTTAAATGTTAGCATTTGTCAACACTTGGATTTATACTTATACACATTATGGATCACAAATAAATCTATATATGATTGGGTTTGAATGCTTATTTGTGCCCATTAGGTGTGTTAGTATAGCCTAAGTTTTGATGATTATTACATTTTAAGCTTGTATTCCCATTTTAGATTTATGCTATGATCATGTGCTTTTATTTCATGTATATGTTTGTCTTGCCAAAACATTAAGATATACATGGATACCTCTTGAGTCATTTGTCTTTCATGCAAATCTATATATGGACTCAATTGTGTTTTAAGGATATGTATGTATACTTAATGTCTTGTCAAAACATACATATATCTTGAAATATAAATTTTTGTTTTTAATAAAAATTTTGTAATTTTTCAATAAAATTTTTGTGATGGATTTCATGATTTCAAAATTTTAAGGAATATTGAGTTTTATTGCTATTTTTCATGATACCATGTTCCACATAACACTAGCACACTCACTTCTTTGTGATATGGACTTTATGGATAGAGTGCTTTTTAGTGCCTTGTGTTTCATTGATATTTCATGAAAAACTTTTGACTTATTCCTTGATTGAAGGATTCCGTACTAGTTGTTAAACACCTTCATTTAACTAGTTCGAATTCTTCATGTGGTAGATTTTATGATATATACACCTAAGCTTAATTTTCAATTGGTATCATTGGATATTTTCAATTGGTATCAATATGACCTCTTATTGTGTATACTCATATGTTGTTCTTTCATATATGTATGTATCTACTTAAATTGGTATACTCTTTTCTTACATATATATGATTGTTGTGTGCTTGTATTAAAATGGATTTATATTTTAAAGCACAATAGTTGTTAATGCTAAGCTTACTTCAAATCTTATTTATTTTAAAGCTTATGCATTGTATTTCAAAATTGGTATCAAAATTCAAAATTTGATTGTTCTACATTTGGTACCTTAAAAGAAAGTTGTGTATTTTAAGATATTTCAAAATTTTGTTTTCATAAGAAAAGTTCAAAATTTTGTCTTGTTAAAGAAATATTCAAATTTTTGATTTGTATTTCCTATATGCAAGGAGAGCTTAATATCTCTCTTACATATGGATTCATGTTGAGTATATTATAAATTGAGGAGCTTGACAACTCTTCTTTATATGATATACGTGTGTAGGGGGAGCTTCACATCTCCTCTTATGCATTACATAATATGTGTTATGTGAGTTAGGGCTTGTCATCCCTTCTTCATGTAATGCATATGTGTAGGGAAGTTAACTTAGCGTCTTCCTCTTCATGAATGTATATCGCATATAAATCTTATTGATTGATTTGATTTTACCCTCCTTGATTTCCTTATTTTTGACAAAAAGGGGGAGAAAATGTGTTTGATGATTTGAACTTTGAACCCTTTGTTGATGATTGACAAAAAGGGGGAGAAGTATTTGAGTTATATGCATGATTTCCTTAAGGAGAGACGTATTTGTTCCTTACTTAAGGGGGAGAAAGATTAGAAAGATTTTGAGATTTTGAGTTTTTATACTTGTGCTTTTACTCATGCATAGCAATAACTTGAGAAAAAGATTTGTGCATTCATTTGCATACATATTTATGTGCTTTAATGTCATATCTATTTATTTCTAGTGATGCATGAGTTAAGGGGGAGCTTCTTTGAAGCTTTACTTTAATCCATGCATATATAACTTCATGAGTTTTGTCATCATCAAAAAGGGGGAGATTGTTGGCCCAAAGGCCTATCACTCTAGTTTTGATGATGATCAACTCATGTAGTTATATTTGCTAATGATCTTGTTTAATTAGTGACAGATTCTTTATCAAGATCTTAGTAGGTGCAAAGCTCATCAAAGGATTAAATGTCAAGATTTGGAGCTAGCACGGGGTGATCCAAGGAGCTTTGGATCAAGCTTGGACCAAGTCAAGAAGATGAGAAGCCTTCAAGGGAAGACTTCAAGAAGATGAAGACTTGTGTCTAGGTATAAGATTTTGTTTTTGTTTTAGTTAAAATGTAAAGGATAGAATAGTTGGTGGATTGCTCAAGTCATATCACACACACACTCTTGATAGAATTGTTTTCATGATAAAAATTTCATTTCATAAAAGATTTTCTTGTTAAGAAAAGATTTTCATTGTGACAAAATTCTATTTGGTTATTGGTATTTCAAGTTTACATATCTTATATCCAAAACCAAGTTTAGTGCTTTATGTCAAAAACTAGATATTTCATCTTGATTGTGTAGTGGATCATATCCATACACACTATGCTTTATAGTATATCTTGTTTTTGTATTTGATAAAAATTTGGAAAAACATGTTTTAGAAAAACAGTTTTTATTATGAGCCAATATTTTCAAGTTACAAAAATAGTCAAATCTTTAATAACATGCCTTGATTTTGTGCAAGCATGTTTCTAGATTATAAAACTATTTTTTGTAGAATTTCTAAGTATTTATGGGATTTTTTATTAAGCCAAAAAGACCAATCTTTAAATCCCAAATTTTCTGGTTTTGGCAGTTCTGATTTTTCAGAACTGACAGTGGCCGGTCGACCGGGTCGGTCGACCGGACGTGCACAGACGTGCACGCCTGTGTGCACTGGAGAACGGTCGACCGTGCCGGTCGACCGCTTCAGAGAGTCTGCTCTCTGAAAATTCCGTCGACCGCACCGGTCGACCGACAGAGAAGTAATTCTCTGCTCCAGGTGCGCGGTCGACCGGGCCGGTCGACCGGAGGCTCCAACGGTCGGATTCTTGACCGTTGGCGGTCGACCGGACCGGTCGACCGGCAGCTCTGACAGAGCCCAACGGTCAGATTTTTCTGGCCTCTATAAAAGGGGGTTTTGTCATTGTTTGAAGCTAAGATTTTAGGAGAGCTTTTGTCCAGTTATTTCCATTCTTTTAGCAGAGTTTTCTCCACAAAATAGAGTGCCAATATTTCCTATCAAAAGGGATTTTATCAAGAGAGTGTTTATTGTGATTTCTTGAGTTTTCCATCAAAGTTCTTTCCTTGATTTCTCACACTACACTTGAGCATCCATAGTTATATCTATCCTATAGGAGAGTGTTGTAGTGAGAGTTTTGTTAGGTGATCAAGTGTTTAGATCACCAAGATCTTTCTTTGTATTTGAGGAAGCGGGCAAGTGTGCTCGCGGTGTTTTGAGTTCGGGTGCGGACTTGTTGTACGAGGTGCGGCCTCGACGAGCCGGTGGGCTTGTGGTGTGTAAGGGACTTTGGGAGTCCGAGGGCTTGTAGGTGTTGCGGCACCAAGGAGAGATCCGGTTGGATCGTGCATAGTGGAAATCCTTCGTGTGTCGAAGGCGGGGATGTAGAGCAAGTGTGCTCGAACCTCGAAACAAACCCTTTGTGTTTGCGATTGCTCACTCTTACTCTCTTACTCTTTTTGTCTCACTTATATCTTGCATTACTTTATAGTCTTTATCTCTTATATGCATGATATACCTTTGTGCTCATAATTGCTATACTTGCTTGGGATTGTTATTAACACTAGTATTCAACCAAGAGAGCCAACGCGGCACCTCAACCCATTCAAGGGGAATCTAGAGGAGTTTGTCCAGAGCCTCGCAAGGGGAATTCGGCAACACTCTTGTGTTATACATAAGTGTTCAATTAAAAGAAGTTTAATTTGGTCAACTTAGTTTTAATTCCGCATTATTTGTTCACAAGTGACCATTAGATTAGCCATCACCTATTCACCCCCCTCTAGGTGATCTTACAAAGAACCCTGCCTTAAATAAAGAGAAGATCTGAGCTTGAGTGTCTTCGCTCTCTTGTAGTTGGGATTTGAGTGGTTGTAATTTTTCATTGATTAAAGGAAAATTTGCAATTCGCTTTTAACATCCCCCCCGTACAAGAGATGGCGACTCCGCTGGGGACTACTTTCTCTACTGATGAGCAAGTTGTGGCACAAGGTGGTGTTAGTTTCATGAAAAAATAGCTGAGTCACTTATTGTGGAATTCGACCAGGCAAAGTATGAAGAGTTTCTCTCTTCTGACTCCAAGAGCCCCAGGGTGGGATGGCAGTACCACAAGGTCTCCTCAGAGATCCGCTCTTAAGTCCCTTCGGAGACTTTCCCGAAGATGACCTGCACAAACAACGCGATTTCTGGCCGCGTCGCGCGCATGGTCCCCGTCAACGTCTCCAATAAGACTCGCGAGGCCAACGTCGCTGAAGGCCAATTTTGCCACGCCCTTTCTTTTCCTCAGCTCCAGGTTACCGGAGGTTTCCAATAACCCGTGAAGCGTAACCGGAATGCTGAATGTAAACAAAGGCGTCGCGCACATCAACAACAGATGGTAGAAGCTGGAAAAGCCATCTTTCTGACAGATACAGGACACGAAGCTCAAGCTCGCGTTCCTTCTGAACTGTGTCAGACGCGTGAAGTCTTCGTCTGGATATAAAAACACAGGGCTAGAGAAGCTCGCGTTTCTGAGACCTTACCTCACAAACGTGATGATCAGTAATGCGAGGTCCGTGTCTCTTCTCAGAGACACAAGACCCGCGTCTCTACTACAGAATGTGGGACTCATGAATTCGGGGTCTCTCATGTGTCGCCAGACAAACACGATAATCAGTAATGCGAGGTCCGCGTCTCTTCTCAACAGAGGCACAAGACCCGCGCTCAAAGCCAAAACGCAAGAGTCTCGTCTGTTCCATAGAACATGGGCTCCGCGTTTCTGAACCTTGCGTCACTGAAACTTGCAAGGTTAGCATTCGCCCGCCGACGACTAGGGACAGAAGGGAGTAGAAAAGTCCTCAATCTCAGAGACTCGAGGCTGGTCTCTTCGATCCCCCCAACGGATCTAAGAGATTACTTGATAAAGAAGAGGAGTGTGCATCAAATGACTCCACTATGCTGCTGTGAATGGCTCATCACAACGGTGCTCTTTGAATGCCACTGTAAACAGGCGGTGTTTAAACGTTTATCATTTATGTCAGTTTCTTGCTCGGCCAAAAGGCGTCGTTCCCACACAAGGAGAACTTTCTCTGATACGGAGTACTCTGAAGTTACTGCAACATGATAGGTCCAAGCACTACGCCAAGCAAGAGTAAAGGAAAGCAGCCAATTGTCAGCTCTGACGAGTCTGACACCGAGCCGAAAGAAGTATACCGGCATACCCACACTCGAACTGGCGTAATAGCCCCAATGGACTATAATGCGCTAGCCCGAGGCATCGAAGTAAGCGAGTCACACTCTGCCATCATAGAATCACAGGCCTCGAGCTCTTCTGTAGAGAAAGAAGCCTTTGCATATATGGCAAGTACTCTTGAAGAAATAGCCAGATGCTTTGAGCAGCAAGTCTAGACCCAGAGGGAGCAATTCGATATGATTTGTGCTCAACAAGAATCTATCGACAGCC
This sequence comes from Agave tequilana, assembly GCA_038442645.1. Classification (NCBI taxonomy): domain Eukaryota; kingdom Viridiplantae; phylum Streptophyta; class Magnoliopsida; order Asparagales; family Asparagaceae; genus Agave; species Agave tequilana. Next base: position 86,931 of record JAVJIF010016489.1, read on the forward strand.
TTAAGCATATGCTTTCACAATTGCTTGAAGAGAAAAAGAAGAAGCCTAAGGCCAAGACACCTTCAAAGAAGTCCAAAGGCAGATGGAAGGAAGGGGAAGGCTCGTCTTCAACACATACTGAGGAGGAGGAGCATTTAAACTCTGAGTTGTCCAAACCTCTATCCGAAGACGAAGGAACTTAGAGAATACGAGCACTCATTCCAAAAGAATGAGTAAACTAGAATAGCATCTTGAAGCCCTTGCTAGTCAGAAAGGCCTACAAGAAGTAGGAGTGGTCGAGCCGTACCTAGCTGAGTGAGATCTTGTCTCGTATCCTCTTAAGCTCAAAGCCCCAACCATACAGGCCTTCGATGGCAAGGGGTCACCGAACCAACACATATACTACATGTCTCAGACATGGAATGTAGTATCAAATGATACCATCCTAGTACGTTTATTCATCAGTACCCTGAAGGGGTCGGTTTTGAATGGTTCATGAAGCTTCCAGAAGGCATTGCAGAAAAGACTTTCTATTCTGTGCCCCTACTCTCAAAAATTGATACAAATAAATGCAGTGAGAATTACCGTCTAACTTTAGGCTAACAGGTCATGTCCATGAGGAGAGATGAGATGAAAGCTTTACAATTTATTGTTTAAAAAGCAAAGAATGGTGTCGGTGTTTTTTATGTTAAAAAGAGAATGGAGAGTAAGAAAGTGATTTAAAGAAAATTAAAAATTTAGAGAAGGTTTTGGAAAAGATAATCTTTCAAAAGGCTTGAAGAGTGGTTGGTTGATTGTTTTAATATATGGAAAAGATCTGGGCTCACTATCTTACTACTCAATAATATATTCCTCTCTTGAAATTCTCAGTGCCTCAATTTGATCATAGGCAAAAATTTAAGCTTGAGTTTCAAAAGTTTTAAGTAAAGCAAATAAGATTGTTTGGAAAAGTTTACTCTTTTTCTTAATAATTCATCTTAAACTGAATGTTAAATCATCAAGTCGTTTTTCAAGTATGAAATAAAAATAAGTTCAAGTGATGTTTTAAAAATAGAAGTTTTAGAAATCCAAACCCATCTTCATGTACCTTCAAGAACACTTTCAAAGAAGCAAGGATTAGTTTAAGGCATTCATATGATTCTGTTAGGTTCTTTACATCAAAATCATTCAAAACAAGAGGGATCGAAGAGAGAGAGGATAGTGAGCCCAGAAAAACAAATTTAGCTACTCATAACTAAAGTAAAACAAGAAACGTAAATGAAATGAAACATACCCGTGAATTGGAAGAAAAGAGTATCTTGATCCTTTATTGATGTCACTTCAACTCCAGATTGCAATCACTATTTTCATCTCACTCACTTGTATCTGAACTGAACTACATTAAAGCAGATATACAAATTTTCATTAACTATCGAATAAAGAACCTAACCCTAAAAAAAAGAGAAAAATTTAAACTATTCTCCGATGTATTTTTTAGTGACAACCTACCTTTTATAGGCAAAAACTCAGAGGGGAGAGGAGTGAGGAGATAAGGAAAGCAAACGCTCCCCTTATCTCCATTATTGGGCCATGGATCCGTGGCTCCGTGGCAAGGATATGGCCAAGTGGCCACATCCAAGCGGAGATCTTGATAGCGTGTGATGTTGCCCCCTTTTGTCTGGCTGGATTTGCTATTAGTCTCTGATTCTGATCTGATCTTCGGTGATTCTCAAGCTAACCAAGTTGGATTCATATAAAATAAAATTAATGATTTATTTGATGTAATCCTTCCCGATATGTGTTGATCTTCAGCTTGAATTATCCCTATCCTCCTGAATATTTATCTCCTTTTTAATTAAGATTTAAATCAGAATTAAAGTGGGCTTTTGGGCACATTCTTTTTCATCTCCATTAGAAATGGACCTGCACATTATTAAATAAAATGAGACTTATTAATAGGATTTATTACATAATAAACATGGTAATGTTACAATATATATGTAATATCTTTGACTGATCGTACCCCACACTTATCTTTTGCCCGCCCTCGAGCAAAACATCAAAACTAATCCTAATCAATTATTGGACCACTTTTGCTGGTCACTCAATTGCACTGAGTATGTGCAACAAGCCATTAAACATTTAGGTTTTTCCTAGAGGATGAGTTTTGTGTCGTAAGGGTTTTCAGCAGATTACCCACAAAATCATAAAGAAAGAGAAAAGTGTTAGTATTTTCGAAAAGTATTTTGAAAAGAAAGAAAATATTTGAAGTATTATTATAAGAGTTCAAGTAATCTATAAGTTATAGAAAAATCAAACTTTTTCATTCCTAGACTTAGTTTCTATTTAAAAACATGTGATCAATCAAAGTAAGGAGTCAAATTGTATTTCGTATTTAGTCTGTTACTTTACATAAGTCATATGCACCTTCGTGATCGTGAAATTTTGACTAAGGGTTCTTTAACTTTAACTCTTATACTTTATTTATTTTTATTTTTGTTGGTATTATTCCTAATTCTATTAGGCTTTCTAATCTGCCTATGTACGAGCCTTTAGTCGGTGACACCCAAACCGGACAGTCGTAGGGCACCAGGTGAGAAAACACCCCTAAGGACTTAAGCACTCGAGCAAACAAGGCCACGAAACTAGGGATATTTATTTATAAAATGAACCCCTTTTAGGCATGAATACTTATGCTTCATGAGGCACAAATACCCAGCTTAATCAGAGGATATATATATATATTTCTTTTCATATATGTGTGTGTGTGTGTGTGTGTATAAGGCATAAGAATCTTTGTTTTTGAATCCTAAGTGTGTAAGTGTATAAAATATGCATATTTGATCAAGGTAAAATCAAGACTAAATTACTTTTTCAAATTTTCCTTCTAACCTTAAAATCAAACAAATCATCTTATTTGACCAAGTATAAGATATCCTAATAATGATATCTTATTCCTTAAAATTGACTTAATTTCTTATAAAAAATACATCAAAATACTATTCTTTTTTTTCAAAAAGTTTTTTTAATTTTTACTTTTTATATTTTAAACAATGTTAATCATGTTAGAACCCTCCCCACACCTATCTCATGCATTGTCCCCAATGTATGAAAGAAATGTATAAATATATGATATGGAATGTAAAAGAGGTAAAGTTACCAATACAATGGGTCGAAAAGACCCATAGCCATTTCATTTACCGGCACCAATTCCAAGAAAGGTTCAAGGCGTTGACCATTTCCTTAGAGTCATTTTCATTCTTGGTGTCACTGATCTCTACAACACCGTGTGAAAACACAGATTTTATAACGAATGACCCAGTCCATCTTGACTTTAGTTTTCCTAGAAAAAGATAAAGCCTAGAATTATAGAGTAAGACTTTTTGTCCATGGACATATGTTTTCCTTATGATGTGTTTTCATGAAAAATATTAACTCTATCTTTTGTGATCTTAGCATTTTATAGGCCTCATTTCTTAGCTCCTCTAACTCAGAAATTTATAATTTTTGAAGCTCACCGGCCTTATTCAAATCAAAATTTAGCTGCTTGATTGCCCATAAGGCCTAGTGCTCTAACTCAACAGGTAGGTGGCAATACTTCCCAAAGACTAACCTATAAGGAGACATCCTTAGAATCATCTTGAAAGTGGTCCTGTAGGCCCATAGGACATGTACAAATTTGGTGGACCATCTTTCCGATTTTGGTTCAAAATCTTCTCCAAAATAAGCTTGATTTGTCTATTGGAGACCTCAACCTGCCCACTAGTTTGAGAATGATAAGGTGTGGACAACTTGTGAGTTATGACATACTTTTGCATAAGAGCTTCAAAGGATCTATTGTAAAAGTGAGTACCATTATCACTGATGATAGCACGAGGGATCCCGAAGCGTGAGAAAATTCTCTCTTTCGAAAACTTTATGACAACTTTATTATCATTAGTTTTACTTAGAATGGCTTCTACCCACTTAGACACATAGTCCATAGCAACCAATATATATTGGTTTCCAAATGAATTAGGAAATTGACCCATAAAGTCGATGCCCCAAACATCAAAGAGTTCTATTTCTAGAATTGGGTTAAATGGCATCATATCTTGTTTCGCGATCCTTCCTACCATTTGGCATCTATGGCACGTCTTGCAAAGTTCATAAGCATCTTTGAACAAAGTAGGCCTATAGAACCCATTTGCAGCACTTTTTCATCAGTCTTGTGGGGACCAAAGCATCCACCGCAGGCATGTTCATGACAGAAGGATAAAACACTCTTAATTTCGTCATCAGGAATGCATCTCCTAATAATTTGGTCAAACAGTACTTAAAAAGATACGGTTCCTCCCAAAAGAAATACCGGATTTGAGATAAGAACCAATATGTATTGTTTTTAGTCCAATTAGATGGAGTTTGTTTGTGACTAAGAATGTACTATATCAGCAAACCAGGTTCTCTAAAGATAGCTAAGAGTTTTTCATTAGGAAAGTCATCATTTATGGGCAATTCGTTGCATTGAGTGTTTGGAATACGCGAGAGATGGTCAGTAATGACATTTTCTACGCCTTTCTTATCTCGAATTTTGAGATCGAATTCTTGAATAAGGAGGATCCAACGAATGAGTCAGGCCTTGGCATCCGTCTTCATCATGAGGTACCTAAGCGCAGAACGATCAGTGAAAATTATGTTTTTGACTCTAGTAGGTAGGGACGAAATTTCTTTAAAGTAAACACTACTGCCAAGAATTCTTCTCAGTTGTAGTGTAGTTTATTTGAGTATCACTGAGAGTCCTACTAGAGTAGTAAATCACGTGCTGCTTGTTATCATGTGCTATCCTAGAACAACGCCTATGGCAAATTAGAAGCGTCGCACATGATTTCGAATGGCTTAGACCAATCTGGTGCAGATATGATTAGTACAGAAATAAGCCTTTTCTTAAGCTTATCTCAAAATTTATACATTCATCATCAAAAGTGAAGCATACATCCTTAACTAACAGATTAGTCAGGAGCTAGCAATCTTCCAAAAATCCTTGATAAATCTTCGGTAGAAACGGTGTGTCCTAAGAAGGATCGAATATTCTTCATGTATTTAGGCATGAGGAGCTTAGAAATACCTCAATCTAAGTTCTACCCACTTCAATTCCTTTCTTAGAGATTTCATGACCCAAGACAATTCCATGTCTTATCATGAAGTGGCATTTCTTCCAATTCAGTGTCAGATTTTCTTAGAACAACATTGGAGGACAAGTTCTAAATGGTGAAGATATTGAGTGAATGAATTTTCATAGATAGAAAAATCATCCATGAAGATTTCTAAGAATCGTTCTACCATATTAGAGAAA
>JAVJIF010016490.1:0-37343 GCA_038442645.1 Agave tequilana
CACACACAACACACACACCAAAAAAAAAAAAAAAAAAAAAAAAAAAAAAAAAAAAAAAAAAAAAACCAGTTTCATTAATTTTTTAAGACGAAGTTGACATTTGTGTAGCTGACTTTTTCATCTAATATCACCACTACATTTGACATTGTTTAATCAAACAATTTGCGTGCATGCTTGTATGGTATCGGTCAATTGATACACAAAAATAAGTCAATTTCGTCACTTTTTTGCTTAATTTCTGGAGGAGTCAAATTCTCATCATTTAGTTTCGAATATGATGAGGAAAAAGTTCCTTTGTAACGCCCCATTTTCGACTGGTGCCTGTTTGGTTAAGGGTGGAAGCGAGTAAGTGAAGAAGTGAGGAAGTGGTAATAGTTCCCTTTGGAACTTGAGAAATGGTTAGTAAGTTTTCCGGTGTTTGGATGTTTTGGAAAGTGTGGTTTGAAAAATGTTATGTCTTTTCCGGTATTTGGATGGTAATATGAAAGTGAAAATAGAAAAGTTGACCACAAGTTGATCGCAAAATAATATTAAAATAAAAAATGGACTGTAATTAGAATGCAAGTGAGATTTACATGATCAAAAATTAACCGTTCTGTTCTACAACTTATTACAAATGAGATTTTATATGACCAAAAAATTAACTGTAGCGTTCTGAAAGTGAGAAAATAATTATGTAAAGAGAAAAAAGAAAAAGAAAAAAATTTTCTTATTTTTTTTTTATTATTTGAATAAATAGAAAAGTGAGTAATTATATTTTCTTATTCCCACACAACGAAACGGAAGCAGATGCAACGATTTTATACAAGAATTCCCAACGAAATAAGAATTCAAATTATTCCTTTTCCATTCCTCTCTTTATTTTGAGGGGCAGATAAAACTTTTCCCCATATTCGTTCCCTTTTCGCCTCGAGGTGCCCGTCACCGCTAACGTCCCTTCACCGTGCGATTTTCTCCCGCCGAAATCATTCCCCTTTCATTAGCATGCTTGGCACGTGACCGATCTCCCTCCCGAGAGAGAGAGAGAGAGTCCAATAAAAACCTCTCTTTTCTAGGGTTTTGCCATTCGATCTCTAAATAATGGAGGTATCGAGCCTCCGATCTCGCCCTCTCACCGCTCCAAGCTCCTCTCCGCTGGTTACACGACTCTCTCTTCTCTCTCCTCCGTCTCCGCTCCCCAACTCGCCAAAGGTACCTCTTCACCCTAAGTTTTCATCAATTTTGTTTCTGATTTTTGACATTTGAGGCTTTTGCTCGTTCATCATCACCTGATTGCAGTAGGAATTATTCTCCCGTTGCTCAAATTTCTTTCTCGTATGCGAAAATTTATATAAAATTTGTGGAGCAGCAGTGTTAAAAGCAGGATTTTTTCTCTCTCTTTTTGGTGGTAATCAGTTGGGGACAATTGGTTTTTTATTTGCCATCAGAGGAGTATTTAGCAAAAATTTTTTCGTAATGCTGACCCTAAATATTTATTATTACGTTATTTTGCAAAGCTCAAGTCTAAATGGCAGTATCTCCTGACAATGTTTAAGTTATACATCAGCTCACTTGGTTACACACAATTGGACTTTCTTTCAAGAATTTTCTGTCATCTTGTACATCTTTTGCCATTTTGAAATTATGGTGTGGAAGGGCATTTATCATTCGTTACAGTAAATGGAGTTTTAATAATTCCTGTCTTGTTTCACTTGATGACGGATTCTTGGGGTCTTAGCCTTTCATAGTCGTGAAGATGTGGATGCTTTATGGGGGATTCCAAAAGAGGCTTCTAAGGATAGAGGAATAGCAATGAAAGATTCATTTGGTTTGTTTAGGAGATTTTCTCGTGCATTTTGGTGACATTGAAGAATGTGGAAGCTACTAAACTGACCGTCTAGAAAGATGATTGTTAGAAAGAGAAATGATTACGTATAGATGATAGAGGTTTATGACATTGACTCGACCGTTAGAAAGTATCGAAGGCAAATCAAGAAGAGTCTGAAGAGATGAGTATGGATGGACGAGGAACCTCCACATAATGCATGAACAAATCTCATTGGATCATCTGGCATGTGTTCCGCCGAGTCTTCATTACTTCAACATCAATCTGCCCCAACCACTTACATCTTCATAAAACAACCTCCTCTTAGGGTTCGTTTGATTGCCTGTAAGTGGCCACAAGTCTTAAGTGGCAAGTGTGAAACTCTTTTGCAATTGCAAGTGAGTTGCGCAAGTATGTTTTCAAGTGTTTGGTTGGTAATATGAAAGTGTAAGTGAGAAAGTACAACTGTAAAGTAAACTGAGAGTTCAATTTACGTGTTTGGTTTGTTGCAAGTGGGCTGTAAGTGCAAAGCCCACTTGCGGCAAAATGGTTTTACTTTGTTTGGTTGAAGTTTGGATTTCAAAGCCCACTTGCAGACCCAACTGCACTTTTTTGGCCCACCGGTATACCACTTGCACTTGCAGATCCATTTGCATTTTTATGCCCCACTTGCAGACCCACTTGCGAAGGCCACTTGTAGATCGATTTGCAATTTTTTAAATTAATTGATCAATATTTTTTATTAGATTAATATTAGTGAATTATTACATTACTATTTTCATTTGTAGACCAACTGTAAATTGTAACTGATGGACATGGATATATGGGAAGAGATAGGAAAGAAGAAGGCTTTGTTTATGCCTTGTTATATATCTTATATCTTCACTCACATTTATACCAATTTCTTACAATTATAAATACATAAATATTTTCAAAAATGAGATATATATATTATCTCCTTCTCATTGTCTCTCTTCTCATCCCGTGCCTTTGCTTTGTTCTTCTCCTCTTCACTCAACTTGTGAATCCAATCCATTTCTCATTTTTCTCTTTGAAAATTCTCTTTCTCCTTTGTTCAGAGAGATGATACTATGATGATGATGCTCATATTCTGCACAATGAATCAAAAAGCAAAACAAAAGCAAAGAGAGGTCTTTGAGCTCCCACGGCTATGTTTAATTCTCTCACCAAGATCAAGTTTGAGACCAGCACTGATGAGAATGAAGCTGAACATGGCGACCCAAGTCATTGATGTTGGGACGATGGTTAAAGAACGACATCTTCGTCGGTGGCAGGGAAATTTCGGTTACGGAGGAGGCCGAGGAAAGTGTCCGGAGCCTTCTTCGAATTGGAGTCGATTATCGCAATTGGAGCTGATTGCTAGATCTAAATCGGCCTTCCATTCCTCCTAGTGTCTCATGTACTCAGGAAGAGGCAGGTTCTGCTCTCGTGGTCAAGACTGTCGCAGAGGACATTGTTGGGGTCAGTGCTTTAAGGGGAGGCCCCAAACTGTGGCCTGAGACGTGCGAGAAGTGGCCGCATCAGGTCGACCCATCCTTAAAGCGGCAAAGGAATGTTCAGCCCCACAAGGAGGAAGAAATCGAGTCTGCACTTGTGCATTGCAAGCGAAAGGTCCCCGTCCAGGCGGGCTCGCACGTAGGAGAGGCTCTGCACTGGGCGTTTCTTTTTTTGTGTTGGAATTGGCTTTAATTAAGGCATTTCTTGTTTTGCAAAAGAAAATTCGATTCAATTATGGCTCCGATGAGATCATGGAGCGGGAAATAGAGATAAAAGGAGGTACCAATCCAGTGATAGGAGAAAAGTCTCAGGGAGCGGTTCCTCCTACTGTGACTTGGGAGGAGGGGCCCACCAAACCAGCCCAAGATGGTCGAGCTGGTGTATTTCTTCGATTGCCTTTCCCGAGAAAGGAGCTCTCATGGAATCAATTCTCCAAGGAGATGCCTCTGAGGTGACCCTTCTGACTGATGCAGCTCTGTCACCCCTTTAGAGACTTTAGTTGAGACTCAGTGGGCTGGGAAGAACGCGTCTAGTGGGTGCTAGCCGCTATCCAAACTTCTGCAAGAGCATCTCGGAGATTCCCGCTCGGGGCCCTGAGTGGGGAATCTTAACGCGGAGGGGGACGGTGAGATAACTCTGGGCACGAGAATTATCTCCGAGGTTTGGAGGAGTTTGAAAGCGTCCCCTCGAGGGACTAGATAAGATTGCTGGAGAACGACACCTTTCGAGTAAATTTCAATTGCTTCTTATCTCCCATTAGGCACATAGTCCCTTAAAATGCCCCTTGCAGGTTGTGGTATCTATTGTCCAATCTTGGGCGTTCAACAGACTGCTCTGAGGAAAAAACTCGAGCATTGCTGTCATCAAGAGCAGTGTTTTAAATATCAGATATCAGCGATATATCGGTTGGCAAATTCCCTGTTTTAAATCTCGGCCGATACGGCCGAGATATCGTCCAATATCTCTTTTTTTTGCCTGCTGCCGATATGACATGGGAAAATCGTTCGCCATATCGTTTGTAGCAAAAACGGAAATATCGGCCGATAAATTGCTCGATATTGGCCGATAAATTGTCCAATATATCACCCGATATGAAATAACTTATTTATTGCACGACTGTGCAAATGTACATTGTTTTTTCCTGTCTTTGCAAGCATATTACATCATTTTTATTAGGTAGATGATATGTATAATTCTAAACCAACTCTTAATTATCAATATTTCATTATATAAAGTGTCCAATATGAACGCCTGATATGCGCGTGTATTCCCGATATCCGATATGAAAAACCCCCATCCGATACGATTCCGATATCTGATATTTAAAACCTTGGCAAAATTATATACTGGATACCAGATACCGGGTGATATATCACGATATGGTATTAAATACCGGACGTTATTTCGGACGTGATACCGAATGAAGAATATACATGTGATTGCCTACATAAATCATATGAAACTACTTAAAGCAAGTTTATGGTCATAGACTCATAAGGAATATTTACTTTTTGTAAAAGTTCCTCAAATGCGTTTGTAAAAGTTCCTCAAATGCATCACGTGGTGATATATCAGATATATTCATCTCGGATATCGGCCAATATATAGGCCACGTGGTGATATATCGGCCCATATTGGTCTAAAAAGATATCCGGTAAAATTTTGCACTTAATAATATTGTTTTGGATAAAATACTGGTATCTCGTCCGATATACTGATATATCGGCCGAGATTTAAAATAGTGCTTCAGAGTAAGCTCGAGGTGTCTGCGGCGAGGAGGGAGTATGGCGGGGAGCTTGTCAAGTTCTGGGTTGACATGAACCAAGAGTTGACTCGGCTTCGGCGGAAGCTTAAGGAGAAGACTGTCGAGTCGTTGAAGCAGTATTTGGAGTTGTCACAGAAAGACTCTGAACTTCAATCCATTCGGGAGGAGTTGGGGAAAGCACACCAATTGGTCATGTACGCTCAGGTCGAGCGCGATTGTGAGAGCGCGATCCTCCAAATTGAGAAGGAAGGTTTATACTTCGCATTCTGAACTAGGTGCAGGCTAGTGAGGTCGAGGCCAATAAACAGATTACTTACCTCGAAGCGCTAGTATAGAAGGAAATCCACTTGTTCAAGCGCGTGAAGTACGAGCAGCGATACACGGATCGAGCGCAAGGAAAATCACCGAGATACCCTCTTGAGCCTGATGTTGCTCGAGGGGATCGAGTTGAATCTGGATCCTTGGTCTCTGATGTGCCACCTTCCCACACTGTTCCCGGGTCGACAGCTGGAGTCCTCGGGATCCTCTTGCTGGTGCCGTCATTGAGGCTCCTTCTGCAGAGCTTAGCTCCGAAGCTGTCGAGGAACCTCACCCGGATATCATGAGCGTATGATAGCTTGTGACTTTTGATTGTATTTGTGATCACTATTAATGAAATTTTTTTGAATGCTTGAACTTTGGATTTCTTGTCATCTCGGCACTGTTGTTTATTGTAGCCCGTCGTTCTCGTAGGTGTTGGCTTGGAGGTCCCTTGAGACTTGAACTTAAGTAGTTCTTCCGATGCAAGAGAAGAGCATCTCTGCTTTGGTTCTCCTTTTCAGGACGATCCTGATGTTTCTGCAATGAAATCTGATTTACATCTCAGTTCGGCACCTGTGTCCTTATTGCAATTCTTTTATGAGAAGAGGGAGGCAGTGTTGGGAGGGAGTCTTCCGAATTTCCTTTGGAGATTGAAATCACCTTGTATAATAGCTTCATCTCAAAGCTGGAGCGTGAGTTGGCTTGTAGCAAGGAGAAAGAAAGGGATCTTTTTGAAAGATGAAACGGTCGGCCCAAAGGGTGTTAGAGCGCCAGCAGCAGGTGAAGGACTGAGGGCCTCTCTCCAGCGGGTATCGAGGGAGTTGGAAGAGGCGCGTGCTGAGATTTGTCAATTAAATCAGGCGGTTCAGAGCAGGCAAAACGCTGTGGATTTCTCTTGCTCTCTCTTAGATATGGAGAGGTGTGAGAATGATAAGCTACGGAATCAGTTCTGTTGATTGCAGCTGGAACTGGGTCAGCAGAGACTGAGCTAAATGTAACTCTCTTGATGTCTCGTTTTCGGCTTTTCCATAATCTATACTTCGATAAAGTGTACAATATTGTCGAGCTTTTTTACTTTTTGTTCTCTAGTTGAGAAACTTTGCAAGTTAATTTCCCGATATAGGATCGAGTCTCTGGAGAATTCCTTTATAGGTATAGTCGTCGGGTGAGGATCCCCTATAGGTTACTGGGTGAATCCCTGTCTTTCAGGAAATTCTCCAAAAGGGGGTAGCTGTCGGGGTGAGAACCCGCAGTAAGCTGTTCCCGAATAGCCATCAGGGCAAGGGCCATGTAGAGAAATAAAAACCCTCAAAATGATTTTATTCATAAGAGAGGATATATATAAGCCAAGGTATAGGGAGGGTATCTGGGTAACAACCCAATAACCCAATACTAATAACCCAACTTAACACTCTCCTCAAGCTGGAGCATAAACATCTAACATGCACAACTTGTTACATAGCTTGGAGAACACCTGAGGTGGGCAGCTTTAGTAAGGAGATCAGCCAACTGCTCTGAAGACTGTGTGAACTGGAAAGTAACCACCTTCTTGGTCCAAACATCTGTGATAAAGTGACAGTCAATCTCAATGTGTTTGGTCCTTTCATGAAATACAGGATTCTGGGCAATGTAGATGACAAACTGATTATCACAATGTATAGGCATGGGCCCAGGCTGTTTGAAACTAAGTTTCATCAGTAGATTTTTTAATCATTCCATCTCATATGCGTATGAGCCATAGCTCTATACTCAACTTATGCATTTGAGCAAGGCACAATATCTTACTTTTTGCTCCTCCAAGTAACCAGATTTTCTCCAACAAAGGTGCAATACTCAGTGGTATACTTTCTATCTTCTCGGTCAGCAACATAACCTGAATCCGAATATTCAGAAATGCGTACATGCCCATGTTTCTTGTAAAACAACCCTTTTCTTGGACAACTCTTGATGTAAGCCAGAATCTTCATCGCAACTAACCAATGAGTTTCTCTGGGCTGATGCATGAATCTACTTAGTACACCTACAACAAAGGTTATATCTGGCTTAGTAACCGTGAGATAAATCAACTTCCCAATCAATCTCCTATATTTTCCTAGATCGTCAACTATATGACTGTCATCAAATCATAAATTCACATTGACTTCTATTGGAGTGTTGGCATGCTTGCATCTCAAAAGTCATGTTTCCTCTAGAAGATTCAGAGCATATTTTCACTGGGAAAGAAGTATACTGTGTTTTTGATGTGCAACTTTAATTCCCAGAGAAAGTATTTTAGACATCCTATGTCCTTGGTCACAAAATGATGTTTAAGATACTTCTTAGTTTCCAATAACCTAACTGAATCACTACCAGTCAGTAAAATGTCAACATAAACTGTCTGAATTACGATGCCAGACTTTGTGCCGCGAACAAAGACAGAGTGATCTGAGTAACACGGGTGAAAATTAATACCAGAAATGGTAATGTTGAACTTTTCAAACACGCCCTTGGACTCTGCTTGAGTTCATATATGGCCTTCTTGAGACGATAGACTTTGATCTCCCCCTGAGCAATATAGCCTGAAGGTTGCTCTATATAAATTTCCTCCTGAAGATCCCCATATAAGAAATTTTTTTGACATCCAGTTGGAACAAGGGCCATGAAAAGTTAACAACAATAGAGAATAGAATCCTGATAGAATTCATCATGGCAACTGGTGAGAATGTCTGAAAATAATCGATGTCATATGTTTGAGTATAAACTTTGGCCACGAGTCTGGCCTTACATCAATACACAAACTTATCTGGGCGTACTTTACAGTAAAGACAAGCGACAGCCGACAATAACATCTATGAGTGCCGAAACCAACTCCCAAGTTTCTCGAGAAGCAAGAGCATCCATCTCCTCACCATAGCCTGCTTCCAGGTAGGTACCAATAAAGTCTCTGTATAAGACTTGGTTTTAGACTCAGAAGACAGATAGAGCAAACGGACGAAAAGTGGGGTTAAAGTGATCATAAGAAATGAAATTTGAAATAAGATAATCAGTGCAAGACTGTTCACCTTTTCGAATGGTAATGTGAATATCAAGATCAGAGGGAGATGCTGATGGTTGAAGAGGACCGTCTACTGGAGAGGGGTTAGCCAGAATTGGTTCGGAGGCAGGAATTTTTGAGCGATGAGTGTAGAGTATCTGAAATCCTGAACTGGCTTTGATGTAGGTGGATCCAGAGTTCCTACTGGCAGGACTGGCGGAAAAAACAGTAGAAGCAGGTATAGGCGACGACAGAGAAGTGAAGAAGGTACCATTTCAGATATAGTGACAGGAACTTGTGGAGAGAAATATGGAAGACTCAAAGAACGTAACATTAGCTGACACTAATACTTTCTAGTGGAGGGATTGTAACACCAGTATCCTTTTTGTGTTCTAGAATACCCAACAAAGACACATTTTATAGATTTAGGAGATAATTTATCTAACCCAGGAGACATGTCCTGAACGAAACAAGTACAGCCACAAGCTCGGGGAATCATGGAGAATGATGTTTTGTTAGGATAGAGATAAAAGGATGAAGATTTTTTATCGAGAACAGAAGAGGGCGTCCTATTAATTAGATGACGAGCACTTAACACGCATTAAACTATAAATATTTTGGAACACTCATATGAATCATCATGGTTCTAGCGACATCCAGAATATGTCTATGTTTGCGTTCAAAAACTTCATTTCGTTGGGATGTATGAGAACAAGAGGTCTGATGAATAATCCCATTTTTGGAACAAAAAATAGATTCATCCTTTTTAACATACTCAAAGGTATAACTTCTGACCTCTCTTTTAGGATATACAACCAAGTCATGCGAGAGAAGTCATCAATAAAGAGTAAAAAATATCTAAAACTTTTAATAGAGAGCACATGACTAGGTCCCCAGATATCAGAATGGACAAACTCAAACGAATTGCTACGATTATTGACACGACTCTGAAAGGTAGCACGATGATGTTTACTTAATTCACAAGTTACAACCTAAACAAGAAATAGAGGACTCAATAGGAATAACAAACCGGAGCTTTTGCACCGAAGGATAACCCAAGTGCCAGTGCCAAAGTAACACGAGATCAGGCTGATCTGCAACCAAGCCAGTAAGGGTCACTCGATCATCCAAATAGTATATGCCTCCTCGCCATGCCCGAACCAATCTCTTCCCAGTTGACAGGTCCTGAAACACACAATGAGAAGGGAAAATATTATTTTGCAGTTATTATGTTTAGTAAATTGACTGATAGACAAGAGATTAATAGAGAATCGTGAAACATATAGGACATCAATAAGGGTCAAGGATGGAGAAGCCTGAACTACCCTATTGCCTAATACAGGTGAATGAATACCATCAACAATTTTAACAGAGGGGTGCACACTTGACAAATTTAATGAAACAAACTTTTGTTAATACCTGTCATATAGGATGAGGTTACTGAGTCTAATATTTAGGACTTTTGAGGAGAGGCAGTATAGGCGTGTATACCTGATACAGATGCATGAGTCGCTGAAAGATTGTTCTAAGAGAACTCTAGCTGGCGGAGTCTCTCATACTCGCGCGACAAGTACAATCGTGGAAAAGCCAGGAATAGTGGATGAAGAGACCTGAGGATTATCACACGGGGCAGGAGGATTAGAATCAGATAGTTGTGCCCACTCAGGTAGATTAAATTTCTCTCAACACTTTTCGAAGATGTGATTATTGCGTCCACAATGCCTATATTTCTAGGGTCTTTTCTTAGAGGCACTCTGTCTACCTCCATAAGAACCCGTCCACCTCCAACAAAGCCATGTCCTCGTCCTCCAAAATCGCGGCCACAACCACGACCTCTGTCACGTCCAGAAATCATGGCAGACTGCTCAATAGATGGTGCAGAGAAAACATCAGCTCCAGTAGATACTCACATAACTCGAGAAGGTGGCAGTCAATGTGGGAATAGTTTTTCTCACAGTATCTGACCTCGCACTTGGGATCATAGTGTATGACTCAAGCCAGATAGAAACTTTGATACTGCTAGATCTTGATGATATCCTCTCAGGGTCGTCACATCAATAACAGTAGGCTGATGCATCTATAGCTTATCAATCAAACCCTTGAGTTCTCTATAGAATTCAGGCATAGATCTGTCTTCCTGTTTGAGATTAAATAGCTCATAGATTTCATACTCTCGAGGGATTCTTCTCATTGCCATACATCATCTTCAGTATGTCCCATATCTCCTTAGCAGTAGTCAAGAACATGATACTACTACTAATCTTCTCCTTCAGACTACTGAGAAGCCATGTCATCACAAAATAATGTTCAGTAAGCTGGGTCACATAAGTAGGATCTATAGTAGCATGTGAGCTTGAAGGAGGTGAGCCAATTTGTTCTGAGCGCCAATGAATATATGAAATGCTTGCGCCATAACAAGTAGTTAGATCCATTCCGCTTTACCGTAGTCTTCAACATTATCTTGGGAAAAGAAGTCTCAACCATCGGAGAGGAGATCATATTGGAGGAGAAACTGTAGTCTCAAACATAGTATCCAGTTGGATAAATCATCAGAAATCAACCAGTATGAGAAATAAGTTAATTTAGTTACTAAATAGTAGCATAGACAACCGGTTAGCATCAAAAGAAACAAATTTCAGCCTGAAATAGCTAGATCAGATTTTTAAAATCTGAATTTTAGTAAACAGATCAGATCTCCACAGAGAAGTATTGTTGAGCATCTAAATAGTCAGATCAGATGTAAAAATTGATTTTTGAGCAGTAAACATATTAGATCTTCCTAGAGAAGTATTGTAAGAGCATCTAAATAGCTAGATCAGATGTAAAAATTTGATTTTTTTGAGCAGAAAACATATCAGATCTCACCAGAGAAGTCTTGTCGGGTTCCTTTTCTTACTGGAGGGCTTCAATAGACCTATAGGAGCCTCTGGAGGGCTCGGCTGGCCTTGTAGGCAGGAGAGGGGGCAGCGACTTGGAGGGTGGCGGGAGGAAGGGGGCGGCGGTTGAGGAGAAGGGGGTGATTTTGAGGAAAGCAAGAGAAGAAGAGGGTGGATTTTAGGATTATGGTTTTTTTCTCTGATACCATGTAGATAAATAGAAGCCCTCAAAAGGATGATTTTATTCATAAGAGAACAGAGATATATAAACCAATGTATAAGGAGGGTATGTGGGTAATAACCCAATAACTAATATTAATAACCCAACTTAACTGACCCGATATAGGCTGCAAGAGCCGCGGAGAGGACTTCCATCTTTCAGGAGAGTCTCCATCGTAGGCTGGGCCGTTAGAGTGAGAACCCGCTATAGGCCATTGGGCGAGTTTTCATCTTTTAGGAGTCCCCGAGAAGGGGTAGCCGTCAGGGCGAGGGTCCGTCAGGGTGAGGGCCCGATATAGATTGTAAATTTGTAGGAGCCGTGGGGAGGACTTTCGTCTTTAAGGATAGTCTGCGTAGGCTGGGCTGTTAAGGTGTGAACCTGCTATAGGCTGTTGGGCGAGCCTCTGTCTTTCAAGAGACTCCCAAAGAAGGGGTAGTCGTTGGGGTGAGAACCGTTATAGGCTGCTCCCTGTGTAGCTGTCAGGGCAAGAGCCCGATATAGGTTGTAGGAGCTATGGGGAGGACTTTCTTCTTTCAGGTGAGTCTGTGTGGGCTTGGCTATCAGGGTGTGGACCTATAGGCCATTCGGCGAGCCTTCGTCTTTCAGGAGAGTCCCCGAGAAGGGGTAGTCGTCAGGGCGAGGGGCCGCTATAAGATGTTTCCTGAGTAGCCGTCAGGATGAGGGCCCGATATAGGCTGTAGGAGTCATGGGGAGGATTTTTGTCTTTCAGGAGAGTCTACGCGTAGGCTGGGCCGTCAAGGTGTGAACCTGTTATGGGCTGTTAGGCGAGCCTTCGTCTTTCAGGAGAGTCCCCGAGAAGGGGTAGCCGTCAGGGCGAGGGCCCGCTATAGGCTGTTCCCTGAATAGTCATCAGGGCGAGGGCCTGATACCGACTGTAGGCTGAGACGCTCTAAATTGCTTGAGAAAGATTGACACTGTGAACTTTTTCATTAATGTGAGTGGGTGTTACACGTAATAACACTTCAAATGAAAGGAGTTTCATTGCTTCCCGAGTGTTTTCTTGTTTTGATCAGCCAGAGTGTATGAGCCATTGCCTCCTCTGGCTATTACGACGTATAGGCCTTCCTAGTTTGGCCCGAGCTTCACATTTCTCTTCTTGGTGTTCTGGATGACTCGCTTGAGGATTAGATCACCAACTTGGAATTCACGAGCCTTCACTTTTTTGTGACAGGAGGCCTTGATTTGCTGTTGATATGCAGCAATGTGTATCTGAGCTTCCCATCGACTATCCTCCGATTGATCTCGGGCAAGGCGGAGTTGGAAGTTGTTTTGGTCCCGATCAATTTCCCCTGTGCGGAGTGTAGGCATGCATATGTCGACACGGACGACGACTTCCATCCCATAAGCCAATGAGAACGGAGTTTCACCTGTTGGGATGCGCTTGGTGGTCCTATACGCCCATAGCACCCCGGAGAGTTTCTCCATCTACTTGCCTTTCGCTTTATCAAGGCTCTTGCACAGGCTGTTGTTGAGGATAGTGCGGCTGCTGGTCTCGGCTTGGCAGTTGCCTTGTGGATAGTAGGGTGGAGAAACTATGGATGATCTTGTACTTGAAACAAAAGCTCGCTACTTGCCTACTTGCGAAATTGGTTTCGTTGTCGGAGATGATAGTATGAGAAGCCCGAAGTGACACAATGTTTTGCCAAAGAAATTTGACAATTTGCTGCCCTGTGACGTTGGGGAGGGGCACTGCTTTCACTTAGTGAAGTAGTTCGTGGCGACCAGTAGAAATCTGAATGAGATTGTGCATATGGAAGAGGACCTACTACGTCAAACCTCTATTGCATGAAGGGCCAAAGACTCCACAGAGTGTGGAGATTCGCGCTGGGTCTGTTTGAAGACGGGGCGAATCTCTGACGTTGCGGGCATTTCTTCATGTAATCCTTGGCGTCATCGAACATCTTGGGCCAGTAGATTCTTGGTTGATGGCTTTGTGAGCGAGGGATCGACCTCCTGCGTGGTTCCCACAGTCACCATCATGGATCTCCTACATCACGCTCTTGGCCTCTTTCGGCTCGAGGCACTTTAAGTTAGGTTTGTCGTGTGGCCTGAAGTATGACTTCTTGTATAGGAGTCCCCTGAGGAGTGGATATTTGGTGGCAAAATGTTGCGACTTTTGAGCGTCGGCCTTGTCCCCGGGAAGCGTTCCATTGAGAAATAATATGATGGGGTCCCTCCACCCTGGGGAAGAATCTAGTCGCACGACTTCCTTCTCGGGTTGTGAATGCTTGGCTTCGGGACGTGCTCGACATGGATCTCGCGTTTAAATTGGAAGTCGACGGGCGAGGCTATTGTGGCTAGGGAGTCTGCATGGCTGTTCTCAGATCTCAGGATCTATTTGAAGTCACAACTGGAGAATTTGGATTTCCAAGTCGTGACAATATTCAAGTACGTGGTCATCTGATCGTCTTTGGATGTGTATTCTCCGTTGATTTGGCTCACTGTGAGTAGTGAATCCTATCGAACTTCAAGCTCCGCGACCCCAAGGGTGGTCTCCATCTTAAGGCCTGCAATACTGCTTCATTCCTAGCCTCATTGTTGGTGGCTCGGAATCCGAGAGTGTAAGATTGCTCGATGATGGATCCGTCTAGGGTAGTGAGGACTACCCTGACTCCAACTCTCTTACTATTTGATGCTCCATCCACGTTCATGATCTACCCTTTCAAGGAGTTGTTCAGTGGTGAGTCCTGGAGTGAACTCAGCGATGAAGTCCGCCAGGATCTGCCCTTTGATTGCGGCCTTTGGCTCAAAGGTGACTCTGAGTGGTCTGATCTCTGCGACCCATTTTTCAATTCTGTCGTTGGCCTCGAGGTTCACAATGGTCCTCAAGTGGTACTTTGTCAGCACGACGACGGGGAAGGATTGAAAGTAGTGCTTCAACTTCCACGTGGTGATGAAGAGAGCGAACACTAGCTTCTCAATCCGCGTATATCTCGTGTGGGCAGAGCTTTGCCCAACGCAGTAGGCTAGCCTTTGGATGCCTCCGTCTTCCGAATCAGAGCTGAGCTTACAACAGTGTCAAAGACTACTATGTAAAGGAACAACGTTTCGTCGAGAAGTAGCTTGGAGAGAAGTGGGGGGTAGCCAAATAAAGCCTTCAGCTGCCTCATACTACTCATTTTCAACAGAAGTCAACTCCGTTCTTCTTGATGGCGAGGAAGAATGGCTTGCACTTATAAGTCCATCTGTTGAGAAAGCGGTTGAGGGCGCTGAGGCGACCATTGAGGATCTGGACTTCCTTGACTGTGGTCGGGACTCATTTCCAGTATGGCGGATATTTGGTCGTGGGTTGACCTCGATTCCTCGTTGAGTGACCAAATACCCAAAGAAGCTATCCCAAAGGTACACTTCTCAGGGTTGAGCTTCATATTAAATTTTCAGAGGAGAGCAAATGCTTCCTCCAAGTGCTTTACGTGGTTGGAGCGGTCAAGACTCTTCACAAGCATGTCATCGACGTATGCCTCCATTGTATTCTGATTAGCTCCTTGAAAACTTTATTGACCATCGACTGGAAGTGGCTCCGACATTTTTTAGGCCGAAAGGCATGACTTTGTAGCAGTAGATGGCACAATCGGTGGTGAATGCTGTCTTGTTCTCATATGTTGGATGCATCTTCACCTGGTTGTATCCCAAGTAAGCATCCATGAAGCTGAGGAGTTCGTGGCTCGCTATCGCGTCGACCATTTGATCTATGCTGGGTAGCAGAAAACTACCTTCTGGGCAGGCCTGTTTGCCTGTTTGGTGAAGTCGATGCAGACTCCACTTTCCACTCTTCTTTATCAGAATTGGATTGGCGAGCCAGTCTGGATAAAGTCTCTTGGATGAAGTCGGCCTTGAGAAGCCGGTCAATTTCATCGTTCAGGGCTTGGAGACGTTCTGGATCATCTTCTACGGTTTTTGCTTCACTAATTTGACTTCGGGGTGGATGGACAGCTTATGACAGATGACAGAAGGATCCACCCCAGGCATATCGGTTAGGGAGCAAGTGAACACGTCAAGGTTCTCAGATAGAAACTTCTTGATCTGGCTTTTCTCTCGTTCGAAAGCTTCATGCAATCTGGAGAACTCGTTCTGGATGATCAGCGTCCGCAAGGAGCATCTCGGCTTCCTCTGATTTGTGGTCAGGATCATCTGATTCAGAGGAAGAATCAGAGTCAGGGCTACTGCTGTACTGTAATTGCTATTCAACAACAATTTGCTTAAGCTTCTTCTCGGGGAGACTTTCCTCGGGGACTGCTTTGGCAGTCCTTGGTTTCCAGGCCAACTTCTTTTGGGCGGCCACGACCTGATCTCCTCTGATGTCGCTCATTCAGGCTGGAGTGGGATATCGTACCGGTTGGTGATAGGTGGACTGCACGATCTTCATCATGTGACGCCAAGGTCTCCGGAGTATTGCGTTATGGGGGCTCCACGTCCACCACGTAGAACTCTGTGATGACATAAGGGTCAACGCGTACTGGGAGCGAAATTGTGCTTGGGGAGTGTCTCATTCCTGTCAAACCATACAGATGAGAATGGGTTTGGGAACTGATCATCACTCGAATAGTTTCTGGAGTGTCCTCCATCCTGCCTAGGGCTCCCCCATATAGAATGTTAACGGAGCTTCCCCACCAGGATTTTAGACAATCGGCAGTTGTCGATGAGCATGATGACGATTAGAGCATCATTGTACGGGAAGTGCACAGTTGATGTCTCGAAATCCAAGAACGATATTGGCTTGCTCGGAGTCACTGGGCGGCCAGTCAGCGTCGTGGGGTATTTGCTCTTTTGGGCCTCGATGTAGATGTCCCTTTCTCGGGAGGTGGTGCCTTCGTTCGGGGAGGCGTCGAAGATTGCGTCGATTTTTCGATACTGGATGGCTCAGATCTCTGGCCGTGGGACCTCGGGAGGTTCTTTCTTCACCTTTGTCCCTGAGGGCTGCCCGAATTGAGGACAAATTCCTAGAGATACCCCCGATTCACCAGTTCCTAAAGTTGTCTCTGGAGAGCGACAATCCACGGTATGATGGCCCATATCGTTATGGAAAGTGCAATATTCCCCGCTCTTGGTCCCTTCGAGTTGGATGGGAGCGGCCTTGGGTGTCTGATGATCTCCTGGCCCTTGATGGCGCTGTACACTTGGTTACAGGGATTTTAAACGGAGCAAAGTCGGCTTCATCCTTGTGGACCTTGGCGAGTTTTCGAGCGGGCTTGTTGACAACTCCGATTGCCTGACTCAAAGTCTTCTTCGGAGGACCAGGCTGTGTCTTCTGTTTCTCCACTTCGCCCCTTTGCCTGGGGGAGTAGTTGGTGGAACTTCGGGTAGCATCCTCAATTTTGATGTACTTCTGGGCGCGGGCGAGAGTGTCCCTCATCTTAGTGACATCGTGCTTTACTAGGTGCTTGTAGAAGGAGTGGGTGACTTGCATCCACTGATGAACGCGGTGGCGGCCACGTCGTTGTTACAGTTATATACCAAAGCCATTTAGCTTTGGAAATAACTGACATATTGTTTGAGACCTTCTCGAGCTTCATCTTGATGGTAAGAAGGTGATTGATGTTCTTCCTCAGCTCCTGTTGGGAAGCGTATTGGTAGTAGAAAGTCTGCTTCACCTCCCTGCTATTCCGGAGGGATTGTGTCGCGAGCGAATAGAACCAATCGTAGGCGGCGCCTCTGAGACCGGATGGGAATTCATGACTCAGGAGTTGGTCGTCGTGAGAGTGCACCGCCATCTTGTTCTGGTATTTGCAGGGATGCTGGATGGGGTCGGTCGCTCTCCTGAGTAGCATTCTAAGCTCGACATAACGAACTTCCTTGGGAAGCATGAGATGTGATCTCCTCGGAGAGCGGGGAGTTGAGGACATTTAAACCGTAACATTCCGTCTCATTCTGGAGAAGTTGGCTGGCGTTCTCGACGTGCTTGCGAACGATCTCCTCTATCTCCCTCACCGTGAGTCTCTAGGGCTTTGGGCGACTCAGAATTCTCGGAGTGCTGACTGTCATTCAGGGAGAATGACCTTTCGCGCTTCTGTTTACTCTCAGTGCGAGCAGTTTGTGCTGATAGAGATGGTAACGGAGGAGCTTGAGAACACTCGCCCACGAGGCACCCAGAGGGTTGCGCTGTATGGAGTATCTCAATCTGGGTGAGGAGCTCATTCTGAACGCGAGCCATCGCGTCTCTCCAGGACACCCTGCTCACGTTCACGAATCGCCTCCGCCCACTGCTCATCCAATTATTTCTGGAGGCTGGCAAGCATCTGAAGAAGTTGACTTTCGGCGGGGAGCTGTCTCGGGCTGGTTGGTCCCCACTTTGGGCGTGGTAGCTCAGAAAGGGCGCTATTCGCCGACGTTTTCGAAGTGAACGTCTGGGCGCGAAGGAGGGTGGATGACCCCCGTGCCCCCAACACCTACGGATTTACCTTTGGCGGTAGCAGTGGTAGTGCCCTAGAGGCGCTCTTCTTGGGAGGAGCCATCTATGATATTGACGAGGGTTTTTGAGAAGGGTTTGAGCAGAGTTTGAGGATGGAAGAACTTTGAGTATTGACTCAGAGTTCTTAACGAAAGCACCAAAATATAAAGGTAAATTTCTCGGGAGAATTTATCTACACTCAAATTGTAAGAGAAAAAAAATAAAGCAATGCAAACACCAGAGAATTTACGTGAAAAACCCGCAGAGGGGAAAAACTATAGAGTAAACAGAGAGATTCCCCTAAATCCAAGAGATTACAAGGAGTTCTCAGCATTCTATTACAGATTCGATTCTCTAGGGTTCCATCTCTTGTCAAGTAGGAAGAGATTGATTTTTATACCTCAGGATAGCGAGTTGAGTCGTGGGCTCCGAGATTTTCGCCTTTGGATCTGCCCCCGATCGTATCTTCATGTAACGCCTCAGCTGTAACTGGTTTGAATGGCGCGTGATTGTTGGGGATGTGCTGGCTGGAAGATTGAGGTCCAGATCCGCATCCATAGCCCCCATGTGCTTAGAGATTGTAACTGTTCTGGCATCCAGGTGCTCAGGTGAGACCAAGTGGATGCGACTAAATCTGTAATCTCATGATCTGTGAGACTTGCCTGGTGTCGTGATCTCACAGGGGTCATAATTTTGACCACTACAAGAGGTTAGGAGAGATGGGTTACACTGCGTTTATGTATATGTGATCACATCAAACTTTATAATTAATTCTAGATGGAAAAAATGTTTAAACAAAGACAAACCTAGTTTTTTTTATTTAAAAGAGAGCGTGAAGCAACATCTGACAACGTTATCTTATCTAATCTTTGATGGTGCAAAAGAACATTATAGCAGTGAATTTTAACTAGCTCTACTATTAAATACTTATATGGAAACTGTTTGAAAGTTCAGGCAAACAAGCCTAGAGGGCAAACAATGTGATACTCTAGCATGGATTGTTTTATAACATGACAATTCTCATGAATAGTACTATGGAAAACATATATTTTCTGGTTCTCATTAGGAAAGAAGCTTTCTTCATTTGTAAATCACTTATGCCTGAAATTATCTGATTGAAAAACTGTTGAACAGATCTGAATATTGCACCTCAGGAAGCATTGGATATTTGGAAGTTGCATCAGAAAGTAGTTCATCTGTAAGGCTAGATGGCTGTCGTTTAATTTTAAACGGTACTATAGCTTCCCATCTCTCTTATCATTTTTTGTTTCCAAGTTTCTGTAAATTATATCTGGAGTATTTGTTTATTAGTTGGAATGCTTCTCCTAATGCTACAAGAGTCGATAGTGTAAATGCGATTCACTTTTTTGCTATGATATGTAGGGCACTTCTTCCATCCAAAAGTTGGGGTGTCCGCCACACGTGTGTCCATGTATGTCCGACACCGTGTCCAAAACACTTACAAATGTATAAACCATTGTTTATCTAAAAACAATACACATAAGATGAAGTATATTATGGTCTTGATAAAACTTAACTATTTTGTTAATCATTTTACGGAACTAAGTTCTTTTGTATATTAATATTAGCCAAACACATATAATTCTTAGTCAAATATGCAAATATTCAGAAGAATTTGCATATTTAGCCTTGTCCTCGTGTTTGGATTTTGAAGAAATTGCTATGTCCACCTCGTGGTCCGTGTCGGAGTAAGACACTCATGTCGGTGTCTTCAAATCCTAACTTTTTTTGTCATAAAATATTTGTCAGTTGCAGATGTCTATGATTATGCTTCTATATCCTAAAATGGCCATTTTGTTAGAGGTCACTCATGATTTCTTGAAGTCTCTGTACTCTAGTAAACTTTAGGTTCAGGACTATTCTTGAAAATATAGTTTACTTTTGTAGTTGGGCTTTCAACCTCATCTGTCCATCTGCAGGAGAGAGAGCATGTATTTTGCAGGATGCGTGCTTATAGATGGATAATAATTTATAACAGAAAGAAGAGGGACTGGTGGACGCACTGATATGTGCATAATCAGGTTATATTGTCTTCATTACTTCATTTTCTCACAGTAGGGGGCAAACATGTGCCCATGTGTGGCATTGTTTTGTGAATACAGTTTTTGTGTTGAAACCCTTTCTGTTTCTTTTTTAAACAAACCCCCCACCCCTCTCTCATGCATGTTACACTAGGCGTTCCTTATATTGGTGCTTACAGTACCAGGTAAAGTGCTAACCATCATTTCTTGTCTTCGATATAAAATCTTGAAGATTGACTTAGTTTAGGCCTTTGTGTCATACTTGAAGTTGAACCTGCACCCTCAATTTGGTCATTTCATGATCTTGTGCTATGTTGCACGGACACGGCAACATTGAAATGGACACAACACACGACACGTGATGAATTCTTAAAAATACACATGATACGTGTGTCGGAGACGACACAACTTCATCATAGGAGGGCCCGTGCTACATACATCTTGTGTATCTATCACCATTAATGCTCATAGAGAACCAGTCTTGGGTTTGGTCAAGACTAAGAAAGTACCAAAATTCTTCACTGCTAGTTCTTCACAACTAGATATATGATGACATGTTCTAGGATCTGACGACTAAATTCTTGGAAGGAGGTGGTTGATGCGGACATCGTGAAGCCGAAGCCCAATTCAAAAGCATGAAAAGTGTATCGAAGGAGGCTCAAAAATTCTATGGCAATTTGGTTCTAGAAGAAGTTGTTAATTCAAAGTAGTATTATGAGTTCTAGTTTTTATTTCTTATATTTTTGTTTTTAGTAGTACGATTTGTTGTAGGATTACTACTTTACGACTTGTAGTAGGGTACTATTTTCTTTTTATATATTTTTTTCTTTCTTTTAGACTTCTGATTTTTTTAGAATTAGGATTATGTAATCCAAATAGAAGTAAGAGATACAATTTTGTAACCTATATAAAGACCTCATGTATTCACTTTTTCAATGAATAATCAATGAAATTTTTTTCACTCTAAATTGAGTTTGATTATTGAATTTCTCGATTCTACATTCTGTTAGTGGTGGGATTGCCCTAATAGTGGGATGCTTTAATTGATTTATCTATCTCTATTCCCTCTTTTATCTCCTCTTTAATTTTCTTTTCTCAAATAAATTTTCGTCAAATACTCTATTGTCAAATCTCTCTCCCTCGTCATGCAATCCAACAACTTCAGCCAAGTCTGCATAAGCGTCTCGACTCCTCGATGAACACTGAATTCGTCGACTGTTCTTGTTCTCAGATACATGAGTTCAGAGATCAACTAAGAATCAACAAGCAAGCTAAGATCAAATTTATAATAATCTCAGGTATTTTTCTTATTACATCAACTCTTTAATTACAAATTTAGATATACATCATCCAGTCTGTTATCTATTCTGATCTTCTGTTCACATTAAAAGTGAGTGAGTGATTCTGTTTCTCCATTGTGATTACTTGACTTTTATTGCGTATAGAACTTGATTTTCTGCATACACAAGTTTCTAATTAGTTCTTTAAATATTAAAATTGATAAGCACTTGCATGATTAACATAGCATAACTTAATATTATCTGTTTTAATTCAATTCCTATCAACGATCTTTCTTGTTGGTAAAGCATATTTTGAGTTAATTTATCTGTTGTTTCCGCCTCATACACATTTCACGTCATCTTGGTATCAGAGCACAGTTAGGTAAAATTTACATATTAGTCAGTTTGTTTGCTTTTTTCCTTCTAGCTAGATTTTATTCAAAACCCAAAAAAATTAGTGTAAATTAGAAAACCTTGAACGGTAAGTATTTCCTTGAAATTCCGTAATATTTGTGTCTAACCAAGGGAGGGTACTCAACGTGATTCCATAATTAAGGAACGCCAAGTGCGGAAAAACCTCTTATCTGAGTTACACTGACCTGGCTAAGTGGACTGGTAAAATTGGGGTTTGACTGACCCGACAATTTTAGAAAATAGATTTTTTGAAAACAAAATAAAAAATAGTATAGATTTGCATTCATATTAGGACTTATACATTACATGCTAACCCGCAGTGGTACCCCATATTTGTGTGAAGTTAGTGAACCCAACACTGATTCTATGGCCTCCCAACTTACCCTAGCTGATCTTATGGCTAAACTTGAAGCTTTGACCCATGATATGGCTCAGACTCGAGCTGATCTACACAAGAATAAAGAGCAAGTAAAAGAAATATCGAGTCGAGAGTCCTTCATTGGAGAAAATTCTTCCTCATCGCGTAACAACCGTCGTGATAACACTGATAACCCACCCAATCCGATATCAATATCTGAAAAATATCAAGATCGATGTCCCTGATAGACGTCATGACCCACAACTTTTCTTAAATTGGACATTCCAACTAGATAAGTACTTTACATGATACAATCTCATTGAGTCGAGAAAAATTAAGTTTGCTGCCATGAAACTGACCGGTCAAGCTAGTTAGTACTGGATTAACTTAGAGGACATACACGCATCCTGACCATGGTTCAAAGACTCGGCCGAGTCGGAGACGAGTCGGCCGAGTCGTATCCGTCTCGGCCCACTCCGAGACGAGTCCGAGTCACGAGTCGGTCGACTCAATCTCAGAGGAGACCGACTCAGCCGAGAATTGGGGTTGACTCGGTCGACTCGGCATTATGATGATGATTTTGTGCCTCATCGCAATTCAATGTGGAAATAACTACATTAGCATGTATTTATGAATGTAGTTTGTGCAATTTACTATATTGTGCATGTATTTTGATATGCTTCTACCTACGACGCGTGTATTTATGATTTCGCTTTATGTTTAGTGTGCTAGGTGATATATTGGACATGTAATACATAAATGTGGACATCTACATTTTTAAAGATTTGTCTTGATTTTTTCAGAATTTTTTGAGCTTTCTATGTAGCGTTTTGCGCGTATCGTCCGATACCGATCCGAGTCGCCGAGACTGATCCGTCTCAGTGCCCGCTGAGTCGGCGGCCGAAACCGCGACTGTGAACCATGATCCTGACTTCAACGACCTATTGAAAACATGGGATATGAAGAAGGATAAGTTGAAAGGTAAGTATGTGCCACCATCATTTAGTGACTGTTTTATGGACAAGTGACATCAATACAATCAAGGCAATAAATCAACAAAGGAGTACGTTTCAAAATTCGATGAGTTCTCATTAGATGCAGTACCTTCAGTAAGGAAGGACAAACTCAAATCCTTTCAAGGTTTAGAGCGGACTTAGAGAAGACTTGCGAACATAATTGATAGTTAGAGGAGTCACCGAATTAGAGAAAGTCTACACCATAGTTAAAGATCTAGATTCTCTTAGGTCTAACTACAATACTAGGAGTTTCGATTCAAAATCGAGTGTGACTAGGACTTTCTCTTCTTCCTAGTTCAGTAAGTCTAGCACCCAATCCTCCTCCCGATAGAATAACTTCAAAGGAAAACAAAGTGATGATCGTAGCAAACCCTCTGAGCAAAGTTTTTCCAAATTTAGTGCCTCCACTAAGTGTTATAGATGTCAAGATTATAGTCACATCTTCGCTAACTGTCCTAGCGAAGTGAAGATCACCTTCATTAACAGAGTTCCCATACAAGCTTTCGAGTCTGATGATTAGGAAGTTACATTTCGCCCAGACATAAATGAAGATGATACCGATTATGACCAAGAAGGTTCTGATGCTGAATGTAACTATATTCAACTCGCACTTTCAAATTACATATCTGTCGTCCGGTGTGCGTTCTCACAAGAGAAGGATGATTGGAGAAGAATTGATATCTTCCACACATTCATTAAGATTGGAGATAAGAATTAGGAAGTAATAGTAGATAGTGAAAGTTGTGCCAATGCAGTATCGTCCAAAATAATTGAGAAGGTTGGATGGAAGGCTGAACCTCATCCCCATCCATAGAAGGTGTCATGGATCAACTCAACGGCCCTAGATGTGAAATAATGATGTCTTGTTCTGATTGAGTTTAATGTTTATAAAGACAAGATATGATGTGATGTGGTTACAATAGATGTAAGCCCAATCATATTAGGACGACCATGGCTCTATGACAATGATGTTTCCATTCATGGTCGATCGAACATGTGTCGATTTGAGCATGAGGGTAAGAAGATTAAATTGACACCCTACCAACCTATAGCTGAAAAGCCTAAATTTAATGCACCGAAGAAGTCGAAAGGAGTTAATTTGATCAGTGCAACAGAACTTGAACAAGAACTCAAAAACGGTGTCCCATTCATGTCCTAGCCGCTAGAGAAGTGATTAAAATGCCGAATAATATTATTCCTCCGGAAGTCACTCCCGTAATTGAGGAGTTTAGTGATGTCTTTCCCGAAGACCTTCCGAATAGGTTACCACTGATACGCGACATCTAACACGCTATCGCTTTAGTACCTGGATCAAGTCTACCAAACTTGCTACATTACCGAATGAACCCAACCGAGCATGCTGAGCTCAAGAGGCAAGTTGGCGACTTGGTAGATAAGGGCTTCATTAGAGAAAGCATGAGCCCATGTGCGGTCCCCGCATTATTAATGTCGAAGAAAAATGGATCATGGCGTATGTGCGTGGATAGTAGAGCGATTAACAAGATCACAATCAAGTCGCGCTTTCTCATTCTGAGGTTGGATGATGATATGCTAGATATGATGTCTAGTGCCACAATTTTTTCTAAGATTGATCTTAAGACTGGTTATCACCAAATCCACATTCGTTTGAGAGATGAATGGAAGACCGCTTTCAAGATGAAGATGAACTACATGAATGGATGGTTATGCCTTTTGGATTGACCTATGCTCCGAGTAAATTTATGCGAATGATGACTCAAGTACTACGATCTTTTATGAAAAAATTTCTTGTAGTTTACTTGATGATATCCTCATTTATAGCGACTCTCGTGAGCAACATTTAGACCATTTACGTCGAGTTTGTACTATGTTGAGAAAGAAAAAATTGTATGCTAACCTGAAAAAGTGTGCCTTTCTTGTGACACAAGTTCACTTTCTAGGTTTTTGTCATTTCTTCGAACGTGGTTTCTGTAGATCCCGAAAAAGTGAGCCATTAACGAATGGCCAGAACCAAAGACCATCTATGAGATGAGAAGTTTCCACGGACTTGCTACCTTCTACCGACGGTTTATAAAAGGGTTCATCACTATCATGGCCCTGATTACGGACTATTTAAAGAAAAATGAGTTTGCATGGTCTAACGCTGCTGCTAAAGCGGTTGTCGAGATTAAGACAAGAATAATCAATGCCCCAGTTATGCGTCTCCTTAAATTTTTAAGATTTTTGAAGTAGCATGTGACGCATCAGACATAGGCATAGGAGTCTTACCCCATCAAGGGCATCTAGTTGCTTATTTTAGTAAGAAACTGAGTGATGCCAAGCAAAAAATACTCTACCTACGGTAAGGAGTTCTCTGCGATAATTCAAGCACCTTATTATTTGCGACATTATTTGCTACCGCAAGAATTTATTCTTATTTCTGACCATGAGGCTTTGAAATACATATACTCCCAAAAGAAGTTGAATACTAGACATGGTCATTTGATTCAGTTCTTATAGGACTATACATTCACCCTACGTCACAAAGCGGGAGTTGAAAATAAAGCCGCCGACGCTCTCAGTCGTCGAGTGTTCATTTTGACTAAGTTGTCAACTTCAATTAATGGTTTTGAAAGATTGAAAACTGAGTATGAGTCATGTCCTGATTTCACGAGATGTATGCGGAACTAAAAGATGGAACTACACGAAAAGCTGATGGATTTGTTCTGCATGATGGATATTTATTTATAGGCCGTAAGCTATACATTCCAAGAACCTCTCTTAGAGAATTTCTTATTTGGGAATTGCATGCCGGTGGTCTAGTTGGACACTTTGGGAATGAGAAGACCATAGAAGTGTCGAGTATAGGTTTTATTGGCCTAGTTTGAAAAGCGATGTTGCTAAACATGTTAGTAGATGTCACATTTGTCAACTAGCTATACAACAAAACAAAACACTAGTTTGTATACTCCACTCCCGTCCCGAATTGTCCTTGGCAAGATGTGAGTTTGGATTTCGTGTTAGGTTTACCGAAAACTTTAAGAAAACACTATTCTGTTTTAGTTGTCATGGATCGTTTATCTAAAATGGCCCATTTTCTTCCTTGTTCTCGAACTGCAGATGTTTCTAAAGTTGCTAAAATATTTTTTGATGGTGTTGTCAAATTTCATGATTTGCCTAAGAGCATTGTGTCTGATAGAGATGTAAAATTCACGAGTTACTTTTGGAAAACACTTTGGCACATGTTAGGCACGAAACTGAAATTCTCCACTGCTTTTCATCTCCAGATTGATTGTTAAACCGAAGTGTCAATAGGAGTTTAGGGAATTGTTACACGCTAGTTGGTGAACATATGGGAAGTTGGGATTTTAAACTAGCCACATTAGAGTTTGCATATACTACAACTGTGAATAGGACTATAGGCAAATCACGCATGAAATTGTTTATGGTTTTAGACCTAGACAACTTATAGACCTTATTCCTAATTTTCTATGTCCGATCATATTAGAGCATCAGCATCAGATTCTGCATCATCGTTTGCATCACATGTGCATGACTTACACAAAGAAGTTATGGAATCATGGATAAAATTGTTCAAAGTAATGCCACTACAAGCTACAAGCCGATGTAAGAAAGACTTAAAACATTTAATGTGGTGATTATGTGGTAGTACAGATTTGTCCGAAACGATTTCCATCAGGAACTGTTAAGAAACTACATGCTCGTAGTGCTGGTCTTTTTTAAGTTTTAAAGAAGCTAAATGACAATGTTTATATTATCGATCTTCCTCAAGAGTTCTACATTCAATATTGAAGATCTAGTGAATTACAAGGGTCCTGATTTTAATCCTAACAACATATTAGATGATGAGCCATCCCTTGAGCTATTTCTGAGATATATTCCCCTCGACCACTTCCAAATAAATTACCTAATACAGTGTATCAGATTGATAAAATTGTGGATGATAAAATTATCACCACCAAAGATGGTGGGACTCGTAAGTATTTGGTTCGATGGAAAAGAAAACCACCAACAAATGATTCGTGGATAGATCGAAGTGAGTTTGCAAAAAATTGATCCGAGATATTGGAGCAGTATGAGAGTTCTTCCTCAAACTCAACAGAGTTGAGTTCTTTCCAACCGGGAAGAATGATGCGGACATTGTGAAGCCGAAGCCCAATTCAAAACCATGAAAAGTGTACCGAAGGAGGCCCAAGAATTCTATGACAATTTGGTTCTAGAAGTTGTAAATTAGAGTAGTATTAAGAGTTCTATTTTTTATATTTTTGTTTTTAGCAGTACGATTTGTAGTAGGATTACTACTTTATGACTTGTAGTAGGATACTATTCTTTTTATATATTTTTTCTCTTTCTTTTAGATTTTTAATTTCTTTTAGAATTAGGATTATCTAATTTAATTAGAAGTAGGAGATACAATTTTGTAGTCTATATAAAGGCCCTATATGTTCACTTTTTTCAATGAACAATCAATGAAAGTTTTTCTTCACTTTCAAATTGAGTTTGATTATTGAATTTCTCGATAATTCTGTTAGTGGTGGGATGCCCTAATCAGACTCAATTAGTAGTGGAGTGCTCTAATTGATTTATCTATCTCAATTTTCTATCTCCCCTTTAAATTTCTTCCTTTCAAATAAATCTCTGTCGAATACTCTGTCGCCAAATCCCTCTCTCTCGTCACGCATCCAGAAAATTCGGCCTCGTCTACATAAGTTGACTCCTCGACGAGACTGTATTCGTCGATTGTACTTGTTCTCATTCTCAGATGCGTGAGTTCAGAGATAAACCAACATTCAACAAGCAAGCTAAGATCAAATTTATAATCATCTCAGGTATTTTTCTTATTATATCAACTCTTTAATTACAAGTTTAGACATAATCATCCAGTCTGTTATCTATTCTGATTTTCTGTCCGCATTAAAAATGAGCGAGTGATTCTGTTTCTCCATTGTGATTGCTTGACTTCTTTATTGCGTATAGAACTTGATTATTTGCATAAACAAAGTTTATAATTAGTTCTCTAAATATTGAAATTGATAAGCACTTGCATGATGAATATAGTATAACCTAATATTATCTGTTTTAGTTCAGTTCCTACCAACAATCTTTCTTATAGTGAAACGTATCTTTAAGTTAATTTATCTGTTGCTTCCGCCCCATACACGTTTCACATCAGTGCTACAACTTGCATTCACATGTGGCACTAATAGGCTCTTCTCGTATTTGAGTATCCAAGATTTACTGTGTCCAAGCTATATAAACTTCCAGCTTACTAATGCAAATACTATACTCATGTTTGCATTTTGGAAGTAGCACATAACTCAATTTTATGTTTAGATGTTACCAGTGTGGAAGAGATATGACCTTTATAAAATATCTTTTGATGAAACTATATGTAAAGTAAGAGAATGAAGGAAAAACTGGGATATTTGTTGGATATATATGAGAATAATCTACTTTGTATTATTTGAAAACTACGTATACTGATATCCTTTGATATTTATAACTTATCTTAAATTGTTGAAATTCTTATGTTGAAAGTCATACACCCATCTAATTCCGTTATAACTTTTTTTTCTT
Organism: Agave tequilana; assembly: GCA_038442645.1. Taxonomy (NCBI): domain Eukaryota; kingdom Viridiplantae; phylum Streptophyta; class Magnoliopsida; order Asparagales; family Asparagaceae; genus Agave; species Agave tequilana. The sequence goes on from JAVJIF010016490.1 coordinate 28,572, forward strand.
CTGGAAATTGTGAACCAGATCAAGTGAGAACTTCAGCAATAAAGGTGATAAGTACAATTTAAATAATGACTTTGATGCAAGGTTGGTACCATTGTTGATATCTGGCAGCTCTTTGAGGTATCAGTGTGAGCAGTTTTGGCTTTTCGGATTAGAGTTTCACATTTGGTATTACAGCTTAAAAAAATAAAATAGTTGAACTTTTCTAAGCAAAAATTTATAAAATTAGCAACATTATGAGTCTTTATGACTTTCATTTTCAATAACTGGTGAAGTTTAGATGAGGTTTTGATGAAATAGTTGATGCAGCAAAGTTATGGTATGTGAATTAATAATCTAAACTAAATAAATAAATATAGAACTTAAGTGTTTTGATCACATAATTTCCTTACTTGAATTAAACTATTGTACTTGAATATTGTATTTTTATGTTAGTTTTTGTTTGGCTTTTATGTTTAATCGATTATGATGCTGACCATGGTTCAAAGTCTCGGTCTCGGCCGATGACTCGGCCGGCACCAAGACGGATCGGTCTCGGCGACTCGGATCGGACTCGGACGATACGCGTAAAACGCTACATAGAACGCCAAAAAGATTATGAAAAAATCATGACAAATCGTAAAAAAAATGTAGACATCAAATTTCATGTATCACATATTCAAAACATATCACCTAGTACTCAAAACATAACGTGAGATAAACACAAGCGTCGTCGTTAGAAAAATATCAAAATACATGCATAATATAGTAAATTGCACAAAATATTCATAAGTACCTGCTAATATAGTCATTTCCACATTGAATTACGAGGAGGCACAAAATCATCATATTATCCCTACGATAAGTATAGAAACCAGGTATATAGTTTCCATAAGGATAATAATATATTTGTGGGTTAGATCTTGTAGGCTGAGATGATTGGCCAGAGGATTCACTATCAGAGTAATATGACGGTAGGGGTGTGCAATACAGCTCCATGGTGATAATACCCAAAACTTCGATATTCAGTGCTGCTAGTAGAATATTCACCAGAGTGAGAATAATCAGTGCCAGAATATTGGTCAGATGTTAAACCCAACCCCTGTAAATGGCCTTCATGACTATGATGAGCAGTGAGTAGTTATCATGTCCACTCGAATAATCATCGCTAGAACTGAAAATCGACCAACCGATCCAAATGCCTACGCCGTTGTGAAATCCCGCCCGGGCTCCATGATCTGTATCTTGTGTGGCATAATATTCTGAATCCCATGTCATAGCAACACCTCGTTGGCTTTCACCAACACGAGTCTCTTCATCATTACCGCCATCTCCTCTATAACCGCCGTCATTACCATCGCCACCATCACCGCCATCATCATCACAGCCGTCACCATCGCCGCCATCACCATCATCGTCGCCATCACCACCATCACCGCTACTTTCGTCTCTATGACGAATACCTTCATCCAACCAACCTAAGTCATCTGGTGGTAACATCGGTTGTTCTCCCTCACGAATCCACTCATCCAAATATCATCATCATTGAAAATATTGTTCAGATCAATTGGGTTGTAATAATCATCAGTGTCGCTTTTGCATGTCAAGTTTCTTACTCACAACCGCATATTGTAATGCACAAATACTAGTTTATGCAACTTGTTCATTGCCAACCGGTTGCCTAATTTTGTATGAATCAGCGACCATGTGCTCCAATTTCTTTCACAACCCGATGAAGAACATGTTTGGCTTAAAACTTTGATGGCAATTTTCTGCGGATTGGGAGCTTCTTCGCCATAATTAATTCACTAATCAGCTGGAAGAGATTGTTGCACTGCTCTTCTAGTTAGTGAGCTTCCAAATTCTCTGACTCCATCCACAAATAATTTTATCTGTGAGAATACACATCAAAGTGTTAATATTTGCATAACATTATATCGATGAAATAAATAAATTATTATTACCTTATTAATAGCTCTGCTTGTTTATTCAAATCCGGCTCCAATCTTTTAATGACCTCCTTTAATCCATTTCTCACTTTTGGATGTGCAGAAAAGTTTTTTGAATATTGGAGTGCTGGATTTAAAATATGCTGCGATAATGTAAGCACATGATTGTTATGATATGACAGTTTCAATTTTTAGTCAACAAATAGATTTCTAGGCAAATAAATTACAGCAGCAACATGCAAGTGTATGCAATTCTCTCTCTTCTATCAATGATATCCCAGTACTTCTCCAGTTCTTATTTGATGCTTTATAACCAATTTTTGCTCTATCTATAGCTATATATAATAGATAATGTAGGTTTCTTGTCCTGGTCCACTATCTTTAAGACTCTAACAAAAGGATCCATAATGTTTTGGACCTCTCTTGCCTTCTTCCAAATCGGTCAGTCAGAATGAGATTAGAAACCTTATCTCGCACACTTCTTCTACTCCTTTCTTGTTGAATTCACGCCATTCGGTAGTCGTACACATTCTTTTCCAATCTTGCTCATAGCGAATAAGGCTTTCAATAGAAATAAACTCGGTGACATATCGTGTTATAACTGGTCTCAACAAATCTCTATCTCTGGTAAATAGCTTCATTAAATTCACCACTTTGAGGCTATTGTAAATGAATGATGTGATCATCTTGGCATCATCTAATGTCTCCTTAACTGATTTCACAGAGCCAATATCTTCAAGCATCAAATCAATGCAATGTGCAGCACAGAGAGACCAAAACAAATATTTTCTCTGACTCCATCAACATATGATCAGCTGCTTTGAAACTTGCCTCATTATCTGATACAATCTGCAGATATTTTCTTCACCAACTTCATCAACAATTTTATCCATTGGCGAGAATATATAAATCAGCAGTTTTTGAGATATTAGTAGTATCAACAAAAGTATAGTAGATCATGCTTCTATCACAATAAATCATGAAATTAACAATAGGCTTTCTATTCTGAGAACTCCAGCCATCACACATGATCGTGCAACCATACTGCGGCCATTTTGTTTTTATTGAAGCAATATATACTTTAATTTCTTTCATTTCCTCCTCTAAATATAGATTGCCATCTGGTGCCTTGTAGGGCCTTTTACACTTGTGCTTGCCTCCGTAATAGTATTAATCATGGCTTGGTAGTAAGGACCACTATGAGCTGCATTGAATGATATTGCATTGTAGTGAAAGAATTTCGTCATGGATTTTCCACCTTTTTAATATTCTCAGTTGAGAACATGCTTTTGATTAATTTCTGTTTTGTTGGGAACATGTAAGGATCAATACCACGAGCTGGAATTTCAGCTTCTCTCATAGTCATACTCTGACGCAATCCACGGTTAATCCCTGATCCTGAAGGCTGCGAACTACTGCCACCAATATCAACTCCTTCTGCCGATCACCAAGTCATTTCACGACTTTCTTTCATAGCTTATTTTAGTTGTCTTATTTCAACTCCTTCTAAATCACCAACTTGACTCAATTTCATTATCAGAATCTTCATCGGTCACATCATAAAAATCTTCATCACTTAAAGATCTCATAAGTCGCTCTTTCTTGGATTTTATGACCGCTCTTTCTTTGTTACCTTCAGAAAGATGTCTCATTATTTGAGATACTTTTTTTGATACTCGCAAGCATCCTTTCCATCTGACCGGGTACATGTGCTATATGTTGCTTCAGTCTAGTAATACCACCATGGACTTGTTTTCAATAATAATTATACTTCACAAGTTTTCTACTTCCACCAATAAGGGTACCATGTTCCCATCCAATATCGCGTTGCTTTAGAGCCATACTGAAATTTAAAAAATTATCTGTTAAATTAAATTAAAACTAAAATTAACTAAATTAAAATACAATTAAATTAAACTCGATTAAATTAAACTAAATTAAATTAAACTAAAGTAGTTTATACTAGATTAAGCTAAACTAACTTATTACCTAACTTCAATAAAATTATTAAATTACCTAACTTAATTATAATTACAAAATTTTTATTAAATTAGATTAACCTAAATTAAGTTTAACTAAACTAAACTAATTTAAATTATTTTAACTCAATTAAATTAAATTAAATTAAATTAACTAATTAATTTATACTAGATTAAGCTAAACTAACTTAATTACCTAACTTCAATAAAATTTAGTATAACTAAACTAAACTAATTTAAATTAAATTAAACTCAATTAAATTAAACTAAATTTAACTAAACTAAACTATTTATACAGAGAGGAGAGATCAAAGGGGGGGAGAGATGGAGACAAAGAGGGAGAGAGAGGAACAGAGAGACAGAGAGAGGAACAGAGAGAGGGAGAGGGAAAGAGAGGGACACAGAGAGACGGGATAGGATCAGAGGAGAGAGAGACAGAGACGGAGAGGGAGAGAGATGGACAGAGAGACGAGAGGATCAGAGGGGAGAGAGATGAACAAAGAGAGAGACGGAGACAGAGGGGGAGGAGAGGGATAGAGAGAGACGTGAGAGGATCAGAGGGGACAGAGAGACGGAGACAGAGAGGGAGGGAGATGGACAGAGAGGATCGAGAGGGGAAATAGAGGAACAGAGAGAGAAAGGGAAAGGGAGAGAGACAAGGAGATAGAGAGAGACAGAGGGAGAGAGGGAGAGAAGAGAGATCGACAGAAAGAAAGAGAGGGAGAGAGTACCTGCGAGGGGACGACGACGACAAGGTTTTTTTCCTGCTTCAGATCCGCAGGCCCGGCGTGAGAGAGAGATCTGGGAGAGAGTGATAGATGAGCAGCGTGAGAGAGAGAGATCTATCTCTCTTTTTATCTTCGGCTCACCGATGCTGAGTCGACCTGGGTCGGGTCCGACTCGGAGTAGACTCGGTCAACTCGGCCGAGTCGCGTAAAGACTCGGCCGAGTTGACCGAGTCGACTCCGAGTCGGACCCGACCCGGGTCGACTTGGCACCCGCCCTTCGACTGGGGGTTCGAGTCATTTCGTAGGCGGCCGAGTTGGATACGACTCGTCCTCGGCTGATTCCTTGAACCCTGATGCTAACTCACTAAGTTCTTTGTGGTTTAAGACTTTAATTTCTGTATGTTGCTATAACTTTATTGTTTATTGTGGGTTTGTTTGTTAATTCATATAGTTGTAGTAATTTTTATCATGATATATATATTTATGATTGTAGTGGTAAAAAATGACCCTCACTAAGATGTTGACACGTGTCTGAGCAATCATGTCCCCCTTTCGAGGCTTCCGCATCATTAATTGACCCAGCAGCCTCAACTGCATCGGATCCTCCCAAGTCGTTCACAGCTCCTGGAATCACTCTAGATCGCACCTAAGTCAACCTTCATTCTAAAGACATTTTCTTTCCTACAAGCTCCGCCACCTAGAGCCTTCCCAGATCTGCCTCCTGTTCCAAAGACATCAACCTCCGGAGCCACCTACAGTCTAAGATTTCCGACTTCACCGAGGAAGTCCCCAGTAGCGCCTACCGGGATCTCCGCCTATAATTATGCGTTGCTTCTCTCTGACGTTGAAGATGTGTAACACCCTTGTATTCAAAGCTGGCAATTATGATATGTACAGTGAAGAAATTTTTCGCACACAATCTCAACACTCCAGCGCCTATAATCACGGCCGTTACAACAAATCCGCACATGAAGGTCGTGCAGTTATATAGACTTGGTCAGCTCTCATTTCATCACTAACAACTCAGTATAAATGGCCTATCATCTCCAATAAGGAGGTGGATCCTTCTCTGACCTAACACCAAGACCTTACCATACTTCCACAGTCAACCCTTCAGAGATACTCCAAACAATCCAGTAATTATTGTAAATTAGTTGATTATAGTGGATTTTCCTTCTTCCCTTGATTTTTTCCCGATTGAATTTTCACGTAAAAATTTGTATCTCTGTCTCTTTTCTGTGTTGTGACCACTGATTTACTAAACCCTCTCTCGCTTATGGTGGATTGACCATCTGATCATTCGTAGCAGAAAATCTCTACCACAAGCTAGTACTTTCATTGAGATATGAGTTTCTGCACTAAAGATTTCTTCCTAAAAAACTTAAAACTACCTTAAAAAGCCTTTTCCAGAGCGCCGATGGCCCCAACTAAGCAGGCCATTACCCTCAACGGCACCATGTCTAAAGGCAAGGCCATGAGCACTATTAGGCACACCCCCCGCCTACTGACGATCTACTGCGTACTACCAAGACACTGAACCAGCCACCAGTGTCCAAACCACTGCAGCAACACGAAAATCAGCTTCTTCAAATGCTTGCTGACATGAAAGAGCAGACGAAGGAACAACAAGCCCAATCTGATCGTGATCGGGAGCATGTGACTCTTGGCTGCGATAATACTATCGTGAATAAGAGGCATTGAGGTAGCTTAACTACCGACTTCAGGCTCAGATTGCTGCCCTCCAGATCCCTCAACGCCGACGCAATCAGAGAGCGAGCTTGGAAACCAGAGAATCTCCTGACATCTGGACTCTCAACGAGTTGATCCAAAGACGGATTAAGGAGGCAAAGTTGCAGTTCGATAGCCGATCGACACTTTCAACTGTCAAGGTCTCCAACTCCCCTCTCCGAGGAGATTCTGGAGTGCGAGTTCCCGAAGAAGTTCTTGACTCCGACTTTCGACTATTACTCTAGAATGAGTGATCTCGTCCAGCACATCAGGCATTTCCGTGACAGTGGCGGTCTACTCCTACAATGACCCGCTCCTGGTCTCACCTTCCCTTACAATCTGAAAGTACCAGCCTCAGATTGGTTCTATTCTCTGCCTCCGCAATCTCCACAATTTAGAAGAGGTGTCCCAAGTGTTTCTCACCCAGTATACATCTCGCTGGGGGACTAAGATGAACAACCACCATCTTCTCACCGTCAAGATGAAGCAGAGCGATAGCCTCAAATCTGACATCAACTACTTTCAGAGCTAATTGAGGTGGTGAGAACATTTTCGCACTCGCGTTCATCAGCGGGATGCAAATCTCTCAGCCTTGTACAAGAACCTCCTGAAGCACAATGTCACTTGGATGAGCGAAGTCTTGGTCGAGCTCAGCCCTACATTCGGTTGGAGGAGGCAATGAAGACTTCTTATAATCTCCACGAATCCTGGCGATCACGGAGGAAAGTCGAAGTCTCCGCGCGAATCCTCGGGCAATGCCTAAGATCGGGACCTGGGGCAACCTGTCTACAAGAGGCAAGCGCTTTCAATCCTCTCACCAAGCTTGCTCAGAGCCTACCAGCTGGTGGAGTAATTCACTCTGTTGAGGCTCCCCATCAACGAGGTCTTCAACACCATCAAGGACCAGCCGTGGGTCAGGCGTCTGAGACCCATCTAGTACGACCCCTCGCATCCATAGTAGAAGAGTACTGCTCCTACCACTAGGGTAAGGGACACAAGACCATTCATTGTCTGAGTCTCTGGAGGTACTTGGAAGAGCTCATTCGCGAAGGCTTTCTCAAGGAGTATGTCCTCACACCCGAAGCAGTTTCCGGGTTCGGACAACTAAGCACTCTGCCTCTCATCCAACCACAACATGTAATCACCTAATACAGGACCATCGAGTGATCAACTCGTACCTTCCTAAGCAGGGCAACACCATTATTCTTGACTTTTATACTTTTATTTTCATTACATTTGTCAAATAAAATCATGTTCTGCTCCTAACCACTCTCAGCCTACTCCACTCGGAGTCCAGAGCTTGCATGCTCCGTTGTGGGTTCCACCTCTACTCGGAGACGCCAATACAAGCAAACGCCAATACAAGCAATCACCAACGGGCTCCCTTCATCCGAACCTGGGCGGATGCTCAGGCGGATGTACCCTTGGTAGTTTTTCTCTATCAAGCGCCGGAACACAGACACCAGCCTACTGGCTCTCCTCAGGCGAATGTACCCTTGATAGTTTTTCCTCTACCAAGTGCAGAACACAAGACGCCGGTCTGCGAGCTTCCTTCATCCGAACATACGGGCGAATGCTCAGACCAATGTACCCTTGGAAGTTTCCCTCTATCAAGTGCGGAACACAGACGCTGACCTACGGGCTCCACTTATCTTGCGGATGTCTGAGCTCTGCAGTAGGGATTTTCCCTTCTCAAAGCCCTGACAGTGCAGCTCCGCAGACGGGACATCCCCCGCTCGGAAGCAGATGCGAACCCAACTCCGCAGTCGGAATTTCCTCCGCTCGGTGGAATTACTTGCAGGTATCGTAGATGGGATTTCACCCACTGGAAAACCACACCATTCTCCTTTCCCATCATTCCAGAAGACTTCCAGACGCTCCCAGACGGCTGGTCAACATCTCGGAATCAAAGCAAAATCTCTGAGCAGACATTCAATCCCAAACAAAAGTTATGACAAAACAACATGCAAGATCTAAATAATTTTTTCCATTTCAAAAAATTACTATTTTTATTACAATTTTTTTGATTTACATCCATTCAAATGCAAACTTGGTTACATCTACTAATAAGATAATACAAGACCTATAACATGTTTGTAGCAAACAAACTTATTCTCAAATAGTAAGAATTGTAAACAAATATAACAAATATTGTGCATACATAAATGCAAATGTAAAGAGTAAAGATATAGAGTTAAGAATGAGAAAACTCCGCAAACACGTGGAATTTGTTTTTGAGATTCGATCCACTGATCTACATCCCTCTCCAACTTCTGTCGAGATGTAAGAATTATAACCAGTTCGCGTAAAACATATATACTTTTCGGCAGCTGTCCACACTCGCTCCAATTTTCAAAGAAGGCTCAGGATGTGAAAAGACATTTTAACCGTTATCCTTCAAAATGCAAGCAA